>PVKE010002258.1:0-85404 GCA_004027555.1 Craseonycteris thonglongyai
CGGCTCAGCGGGTTGAGCGCTCGCTTTGAGGCCACGAGGACCGAGGATCGAATCCCAGCTCCGGCCCAGGCAGCAGGACCCACATGCTGAACTGGGGAGTTCCCACAGTTCGGTTCTCTAGCTGTCTCTGTCTCTGTCTCTCTATCTGTCAAAAGTAAAATAGAAATAAATATGCACTGAAGATAAAATAATTACTCTCTATAAATATAAAAAGATATAAAAAAAAAAAAGAAAAAAGAAAAAAGATACGTGCTGGGTTGATTTTAAAAAAGAAAGACCATACAAAATAACCTACAGCATCAATTCTTTAGCTAAAAACTTTAATAGTGTTATAATGGATTTGAAAAGCAAGTATAGCAGTAGCTCTTAAGTTGTGGAGATAGTAAATTCACTAAACTGAGAATTAACAGATTAATGAAGGGAGGAAATTTCAAGGCCACATTTGCAGACAGAAAAGTAACACAACAGCTTTATTAAGGGCAAATAATAAGTAATGCAATTAGAAAAATATAATCCAACATAGGTTTATAAATGGACAAATTTTGAGCTATCAGATACAATCTGGGAGGAGTAAACATTATCATGAATATAGAAAATATATTCTCTATAGTCTATAGAATGTATAGAAAAAGATATAAAACGTTTATTTTATGGAAATACACACATGGTTAGATGTTTACATCAGTATTATGCATAAGATTGGAAAATTGAAATTCCAATGGCTTTAAATATGAAATTGTTTTACTAAATCATTGTACATCCATTCCATGAAATAATATATAAGCATTAAATGATTTTGTAACAGTAAAAAACCTTTCATGCCATATAATTAAACTAAATGAGGCTACAAAATAATATGCATATTTAATCCCAGTTTTGGAAAAAGAGAAAGAGTGTATGTGTGCAGAGGAGAGGATAAAAGGCAGTCATCTCTGGGATTATGGGTGATTTCTTTTCTTTTTTGCCAAAGTTTTTGTCAAATATATTTTTTTGAATTGGGGTTTTGGATTTCTTTGCATAAATACCCAGGACTGAAATAGCTGGGTCATAAGGTAGTTCCATTTTAATTTTTTGAGGAAAATTTATACTCTTTTCCATACTGGTTGCACTAATTTGCAGTCCCACCCACAGTGCACAAGGGTTCCCTTTTCTCCACATCCTCAGCAACACTTGTTTATTGATTTACTAATGATATAGCCATTCTGATAGCAGTGAGGTGGTATCTCATTGTGGTTTTAATTTGCATTTCTCTGATGATTAGTGATGTTGAGTATCATTTCATATGTTTCTGGGCATTTGTACGACTTCTTTGGAGAAATGTCTTTGTCTTGCTCCTTTTATGATTCTTTTTTTTGTCTCTAACCTTTGACATTTTAATTATAATGTGGCCCGGTGTGGGGCTGTTTGGGTTCATCCTGTTTAGAACTCTCTGTGCTTCCTTGGCTTGTATGTCTATTTGCTTCACCAGGTTAGGGAAGTTTTTGCTTGTTTGTTTTTAAGATATATTTTACTGATTTTGACAGACAGAGAGAGAGACAGAGAGAAGGGGGAGGGCCCAGAGTAGTCTCTCTCCATAGTTGACAACATTAGTTTTCCATATAGTTTTACTCCTCAGGTGGGTGTGGGGCTGCGCAGGGCAGGAACTGGGCTGGGAGCCTCCCACATAGGCCCCGGCAAGAACTGAACTGGGGGGCACACCCCAGCTCAGCATATGGGTCCACCTGGGCCAGGGCCGGGATTTGATCCTCGGTCCCCAGGGCTTCAAAGTGAGCGCTTAACCCACTGAGCCATCCCAGCTTTCCCCTGTTAGGAAAGTTTTGAGTCATTAATTCTTCAGATAGGTTCTTGACCACTTGCTTTCTCTCTTCTCCTTCTGGTATTCCTATGATGTGAATATTGTTATGCTTAGCGTTTTCCCACAGGTCATTTAAACTACCTTTGATTTTTTTAAATGCTTTTTTCTTTTTACTGTTTCAGTTGGGTGTTTCCTGATATCTAGTTTTCTAAATCAGTGATTCAACCCTCTGTTTCATATAATCTGCTATTGATTCCTTCTAGTATGTTCTTCATTTCAGTTATTGTATTGTTTATTTATAATTAGTTTGTTTTTATTGTTTCTATGTCCTTCTTTATACTTACTATATCTCTTTGTTGAAATTCTCACTTAGTTCCTTAAGCATTCTTAGAACCAGTGTTTTAAACTCTGTTTCTGGTCAGTTGGTCGCCTTCATTTTGTTTAGTTCTCTTCTGGAGGTTTCTCCCATTCTTTTACTTGGGACAAGTTTCTTTGTTTCCTCATTCTGGCTGTCCCTGTGTTTGCTACTGTGTATTAGGTAGATTTCTTATGTCTCTCAGTCTTTGCTGGGTGGCCTTATGTACAATGTGTTCTGAGTGGTCCAATGATGCAATCTCCTTGACCTCCCGTGCTTGTCTTTCAGGAGTTTCTCTTGGGTGTGTTGTGTGTACTATCCTGTTATAATTGAGCCCACATTGCTTTTGGTGAATCAGTGTGTGGGATTGACCCTGTAGCTGACTGACTGTGAGGAATGGCTATGCTGTTGTGTGGGGACCGACTTTTCAAAGTGGGGTTTGCCCCACGGGCTCTTGTGCCTGTTGAGTCTACCCTTTGGGTGTTCTGCTCATGGTGCTAAACAAGTAGTGCTGTGGTGTGGTCTGAAGCTGGCCTCTGGGTGTGTTGTTTCCGGTGTCTCTGGGAGGAACTCCTGAGCAGGCCTGTGAGAGCCTTGCCTGTGACTGGCCCATGGCAACCTGGTAGGAGCTACACAGCTGTATGTGGTTGACTGCTGCCTGTGCTGGACCTGGATCGTGTGGGGGTGGCCTCACTGTGAACTGAGATAAGCTGCCACAAGTATTGGCCAGGAGCAGCTTAGCATAAGGCCCAGGCCGCCTATGCCTGTTGCCACCTGTTGGCTGCTCATAAGGCTCAGCTGTTGGAAGAGCCTCCTCAGGTGAGCATCCAGGCTGGTTGATCTGGAGTTGACAGAGCTTCGGACAGTGTTGCCCAGGTGGGAAGGATGGCATTTCCAGGAGTCATGAGGTGGGGGCGGTTGCTTTTGCAGAGTTAATGCAGTTTCTGTTCTTGTATCAGTGCTGGGCTCATGACCACTTTGCAAAAACGCCCTAAGAACACTAAAGCCAGCCACTCCTCGCCTCAGGCCCACAGGTTTTCGAGAAAAACCAAGAGAGGCGGAGGTGCAGATTGTGTCTCACTGCTCCTCACCAACAGCTCCAGGGCTGCTGTGGGCTTTCAGCAGTTGGATAGGGCTTCTGCAGCTCACGGGGTGACCCGGGCCATCCAGGAGTGGAGCGTGCCCCCAGGAAATGCAGTACTAGCCGTAGCGGGGAGAGGAGCGACCCAGGTCATCACCGAGGTGGTGCACATGCATGGATTTGATCAGCCCTGTGCGCTCTCAGGTTTGGCCTTTTAGGGGAGAATTCAACATAGAAAAGATGGCATCCTCCTGTAGGCTCCATGTGAAGCAGGCTGCACACAGAAACAATGACTGGTCCCTCCCACCTTTGCCCCAAATTACACAACTCTGTCTTTCCTTGCACATCCCTGGAGCTTCTTGAGTTGCCCCCGCTCCACTGGAAACCAGGTAAGTGTTTACAAGTTTGTGTGTGTGCAGGCCCTTTAAGAAGGCATCTGGGTTTCTGGCTGCCTTCCATCTCCTGGATGGACAAAGTTCTCTCTGATTTTCACTGCCAGATGTTGTGGGAACTCCCCTTCCTGGTACAGAACCCCTGGGCTGAAGAGCCTGGTGCTGGGCTAGGACCCCTTCCTCTTTTGGGGGGACCTCCACCAAGGATGTCTTCCTCCCGGGATTCCATCACTATCTGTGGGTTTGGAGTCATCTTGTGTAGTGTCTCCACCTCTCAAACTGATCTTGATGTGCCCTCGTCTTCAGATCCTTAGTTATAAGAGTTCGGTTCAGTTAGTCTTTAGATGATTCTTGAGGTTGAATTCTCTATACTATATTTGTAATTTGGGTAAGGTGACCAGACGTCCCGCTTTTGGTGGGACAGTCTCGATTTTTAACAATTTGTCCCGTGGCGTTTTATAAAAGTCCCGATTTTTGGAAAGAATGCACGACAAGCTAGGGAACGGCGGGAGATAGACCCAATTTTTAATCAAGAACCCCCCTCCCCCCTGGTCAATGGTGTCCCACTTTACCAATGTTCAAATCTGGTAATCTTAAATTTGGGTGAGATCCAAAATTACAAAATTGGGGAGGCAGTAGGCATAGCATTTACCTAATCTGCCATCTTGAATCTTCTCTATTGATGAATTATTTTTATCTGTGAATTGTTTGCCTGTGAGTCTATGAAGTTAGTAGCAGGTATTATTAAAAATAATAATAATACAATTTAAAAATGTGTCAGGTTACTGGAGAAGCTTTTATTGGATTGTCTGGGGGCCAGTCGGTAATGGTAGTGCTAGGGGACTCTTTGGGGACACAGAAAAAGGTCTCTTGTCAAACCGCATGGGAGTGGAGGAATAGGTGGGAAGAGGAGAAGGAAGCTCCCTGGTCATCTATATCTTCTTTCTGGAAGCATCCCTGAACTCCACAAGAAAATTAGGCAGAGGGGCCGGCACCAACACTCAGAAAACCCTTCAGGGGGTCTGAGTTGGGTACCATGCCTTTAGCAGATTGTTCTCTTAGAAATCCAGCTCAGTTTTCCAAAACATAGTTTAGAAATATGATTTAGGAGATGCTAGGAGAGCTCAGAAGGTTGGGAGCTTGTCTTGTAACCATGGGGTGTGGAGATTGAGTCCCGGCCCCCACCAGTACAGGCCCACATGCTGAGCTGGGGTGCAACTAGTGGCTGCTGGAATGGCAGCGGGGTTCTAGCCTCCCACGTGGGAGGCCCCTAGTTTGGTTCCTGCCCTGTGTGGCCCCATATCCACTTGTGTGGAGTGAAACTATATCATGACTAGTGATGTACAGTGGTGGAGACTGCTCTGGGCCTCCCCTCTTCTCTCATCTTCTCTCAAAACAATGACATAAATCTTAAAAAAAAAAGAAAAAAGATTTAGTACAGTGGTGTCCAACCTTTTGGCTTTCCTGGGTCACATTGGAAAAAGAATTGTCTTGGCCCACATGTAAAATACACTAACACTAACTATAGTTGATGAGCTTAAAAAAAAACCAAGTCCCAAAAAACAATGTTTTAAGAATTTGGGTTGGTCCGCATTCAAAGCCATCCCGGGCCATAGGTTGGACATGCCTGATTTAGTAGACAGCAACCCATTATTAAGAATGTAGATCGAGGATGCTGGGATGCTCAGTGGGTTTACTGTTCATCTTGCAGCCCCAGGGTCCAAGGATCAAATCCGGGCCCTGGCCTGTGTGGACCCTTGTGCTGAACTAGGATGTGCCCCCAGTTTGGTTCTTGCTGAGGTAAGCTACCCATGTGGGGGGCCCCCGGCCCAGTTCCTGACCTGAGTGGCTCTGTGCCCACCTGTGGAGTGAAACTATATCGTAAACTAATGAGGTGCAACTACGGAGCCTGCTCTGGGCCCTCCCGCTTCTCTCTGCCTCTGTCAAAAAGAAAAGGAGATAAAATAAGATTTCTTATTCAGGCCTTCCAGTGGGCCTAGTTGCATTACACGTTGAGTTACTTGTGACTGCATTTCCTACAGCCTCAGAAATTCAGGAGGACAACTACTTCCATGGAGTACAGAGCTCAAAGTGAAGAGAAGGAAGAGACATTTCACTTGTTTCGAGGAGTATCAGAATGATATTATCTTGCTCCATCTTGCTGTCGGCTGTCCAGGCAACACATTTAACTTGGAATGTAGTTGTCCTTTATTACTTTTTTTCCTCCCAATTAATTGATGATAGATAAACATTTATTGAGGCATTCCTACATACAAGGTGGTATATACAATTCTCTGGGAAGCTGGGATGGCTCAGGGGGTTAAGCGCTCATTTTGCAGCCCTGGAACTGAGGATCAAGTCCCGGTCTCAGCCCGTGTGGACCCATGTGCTGAACTGGGGTGTGCTTCCCATGTGGGAGGCCCCCAGCTCAGTTCCAGCCCTGCATGGCCCCTGCAAACCTATGTGGGATGAACCACGTGGAAAACGAATGACGTACAACTATGGAGACTGCTCTGGGCCCTCCCCCTTCTCTCTGTCTCTCTCTGTCTCTTGTCAAAAACAATAAACTAAATCTTTAAAAAAAAATCCTCTGATAAAGACAATATTGAACAAAACATGACAGGGATATACATTCCATTTGGGAAAGAACGTTTATTGTTGACTCCTTTGGGGTTGTTCTTGATGGACTACTGTCAAAATGACTGATGGAGGGAAGTGATGTTCAATTAAAGACCCACTTCCTTGCAACCTTTTGGTGCTGTACCCTATGTGAGCAAGATTGGAACTTTCTGAACACATTTCTGTGCAAAATTGTTATTCCTGGATCCAATCTGCACCATATTATGTAACAAATAATTACTTACAAATATATCCATGCCACAAACCTTAATTTTGCCCAGATAAAACAATATATCTTGATTGCTAGGTTTTTCTTTGGTGATCAGAGAACTTTGAATTTTCCTTATACAAAGATAGAGGAACACTCCCACGCCACTCTAAAATGATTTGCCTCTCTTTGCAAGAATGGGTTGTAGGCTCCCTGAAATATTTTAACAGTCTCCAACTTTCCCAATTTGTTTAATACTTTTATAATAACACAAAGAATTTGATTTGAGTACTATTTCAATAATAAATGCTTCAGAAAAAACTTTGTAACATAAATATTACAAGGAAAAAATCAGCAGACTATTTATTGGACATGCTGTGAAGTAATCACACCACGGTGCTTCATGCCTCAAGCTTGTTCTACTTAAGCAGGCTCTCAAGATCCAACAAGTCATCTGGTGATTCAGGCAACTGCTGAGCAGAAAACAAATGCTCTGCACAACCTGTGTTTCTGAAGCATTTCTTGGGTGTAGCCTTTTATGATGCAGCTGAGTCCTTCTTTTTTTGCAACACATGCAACAAAGAATTCAATCAACAAAACAAAACAAGTCTGTAGAATTCCAGAAAGATTCCCTAATCTAAATGTCGAACATGCAGGTTACAACTAATCTGGCAGACCACAAATGAACACAGGACGGTTGTGATTGACCAAGGCAATAACAAGGCAAGTGCTGGCAAATTGAATTAGATTTGGTAGTTTCATCAATTATTTATACTCGACACAGTCAGAACATAAAAATATTTTACAATTGTGACAGTTTGGATTAACAAAATCATCTCAACAGACAATCTGCTTAAATCAACTTCATGAACTATTAAGGTTATTAAGAAAATTATAGGGGATGACGGGATAGCTTATCAGCTCAGCACTTGCCTCGCAATAGTGAGGTCCAGAGTTTGATTCCTGGCCCCAGCCTGTGCAACCCCATATGCGGAACCTCGTCACAGCTGGTAACCGCCAGGATGGCTCAGCAGGAAAGGTTCTCACCTCCCATGGCCACCTGTGTGGAATGAAATCATGTCACAATTAATGATGTACAACTGTGGGGACTGCTTTCGGCTCTCCCCACCGCTCTCTATCTCTCCTCTCACCTTCTCTCAAACAGTATGAAAAGTAAATCTTTTTTTAAAAATGGAAAGAAAATCATAGCCTATGTTCTATAGTCTGACACCTTAAAGAATAAGAACTGAAATCATTTTTTTTTAAGATTTATTTTTATTGTTTTTGACACAGAGATACAGAGACAGAGAGAAGGGGGAGGGCCCAGAACAGTCTCCATGGTTGCACATCATTGGTTTTTCCACATAGTTTCATTCCACAGGTGGGTACAGGGCTGCACAGGGCAGGAACTGGGCCGGGGTCTCGCCCTGGTGAGAACTGAACTGGGGGCACTCCCCAGTTCAGCATATGGGTCCACACGGGCCTGGGCCGGGATTCGATCCTCAGTCTCCAGGGCTGCAAAGTGAGTGCTTAGCCCTCTGAGCCATCCTGGCTTTCCCTGAAATAATTTTTACAATTATGCCCTTATTTTCTATTCATTGTTTTTTTGTTTGTTTTTGTTTTGTTTTGTTTTTTTACTATTAGATATGCTTATAAAGGCAAACACGGATGAGAATTCTGAAAATTAGGTGTAAAGGGAATTGTGAATCATAAGAGAATGGCTATACATTTTAATTTCCATAGTACTTATTTTTTTCCCTAGTTTTATTGAGATATACTTGACCTATGGCTCTGTATAAATTTAAGAAATACCACATAATGACAACATACATATATTGTGACATGACTTAGTACTTACTGTTTTGTATTTAATTGCTATTGCACTTAATTGCTTAACTATAGAAGTTTTTGTGTCTAAAGCAAGTACTTCTTGAATGGTAATTATCATACTGAGAGTAAAAGAGGCAATAAGGAAACAATGATCACCAAACAAAATTTACTTCTGTTATTTCAAACACTATTATGTAGTTCTTAATTATATATTGGGGTTTGTTAACTGCACTGTTTTGAAGCAATTCCATGCCTTTCCCCTCATTTTTATTTTGAAAATGAAAATAAACCACAGGAATGTTGGAAGACTAGTGAAATGAACACATATATTTTTTACCTAAAATCACCACTTTAAAATTTTTTTGTCACATATGCTTCACTTACATGTGTGTGCGTGCGCACACACACACAAATATATGAGGTCAATTTGTTTCTTTATCATTACATTTAGGTAAAGTTTGGCAAAAATATTTATGTTGCTGTCAAAGCAAAATTTAAATTCACGTCTTGAAGATTCTTGGCTTGACATGATTTCATCTCCCAAATTCTGGTGTTATCAATTGGTTTTAAAAAATGATTCTGTGTAATACATAGCATGGACTTACTAACAAATACAACATACGCTTCTTTGGTATGTGTTGTTTTTGTGAGGACAGGAGCATTGTGTTGCAAACTTTCATTTTCAATCTTCCTAATGTTACCATAGGCAGAAAGAACAGGGCACAGGGCTGAGGGAACAGAGGAGAGATGGAAGAGAAGTGGTGGGGTGGCGGGGAGGGGGAGGGGAGGGAGAGGAACCAAGAAAGGAGCAGATCAGATCATTCTTACATAAAGGTGTAGCTACAGCTAATTGTAATAGATTATAATACTATTAGCATTGGGGCAGGAAAAAATCTCCACCCCCTGTTTCGCCATAACAGTTTTGACAAGGGCCAAGTAGAGACAAGGGAAGGCGTGATTAGCAAAGGCTTGCCCTGGGAACCCCTCTACACCGCCCCTGAATATTTCATGCCCTCATTCAAATATAATCCTAAACTTCTTTGTTCTTCAGTGCAGTTGCCCTTTCTCCTGACCTGCCCACACCCATTGTTTGGGGAGTGTCCTCTTTTTCTTTACTTTAATAAATCCTCTGCTTGCTTGGCTTTGTTCCCTTGGCTTTGTCTGTCCTGGACTGCCTTCCTGTGAAGATACAAGACTGCTTTTTCCTCCCCAGTAACACTAATACCAAGCAAATGCTCAGTACACGCAGTTCCTAACTCTTGTGGGCATGTTTATACAGTTTATCATCTGTACCTTGCAGTCTGCAAAGTTCCTGAGAGTGCCTGTATCAAAATAAATATAAAGTAAAGAACTCTAGATAAAGGTACATGCTAGCTTATGACATTCTGATCTTAAACACTTTTTCTTGATTATTAAAATTGCCATTGAAGTACATTTGAGTCACTAGTCTTCACAATTAAGCCTAAGCAATGTAATTCCCTATGATTTCCCCCCAAATTCCTACAGTTATTAATGAATCGAGGCTGCCATTGGTAAATTAAATTTTCATAAATAATGAATAAATTGGTCTAAAATCAACAGAACTTTTACCTTCATCAATATAGTCATTATCATCATTGCGTCACATTCACTGGATTGTGACAGGGTTCTTACCCCTCTAGATCATCAGGGTGTGATTGAGATCTTCAACAAACACTGAGGTTGGGATCTCCCTATTTGTAACTTCACACTACCTATTCACTTACAGAAACAGAAGTGATCCTAGGATAATGAGACCAAAAGAAATGTCACAAGGAAATTGTACACATTTCTTTTCATGAGGAAGGTTCAAACTTTCTGGTCTGGCAATTGACAATCTACTCTATTTGTAATAATCCTTTGCATAGGGGTTTTCTGTGGCCTTTTGGGTAAAGTACTCTTGTCAGGATATTTCACATTTAACAGAAATTCCTTTTACATGGTAGATTACAGAGAATATCTGTCCTTCAGTTGAAATCTTTTCTCAAGTTTGGGCTCAAGTTCTGTGCTGCAGGCAAAATAAGCAATGTCTCTTTAGTCTTTCTTCATGGGTCTGTTTTCCCAAACCTTTAATCATTTTTATGGCTTTCCTTTAAACTCTCTCCAAGTTTTCCGTCTCCTTTTAGATACAAAGCCCAGGATTAAATATAATATCTGAAAGGATATGACTATTACCAATTTTAGAGAGCAATTGCAGCACAGTTCCTACATTGTGTGTTCCAAGTTTTGTTAATAGTTTTTAACAATTATGACTTTCTAAAAAAGAAAACAACAGCAGCAACAACAATAACAATAACCCACGTACACTGTAGTCTTGAATATGATCACTGTCATATCTTAAATGTTTTCTGACCATGGCCCCATTGAATGGCAGAAAGGATCTCAAAGCCCACCTCATTTCACTTTTGGTGGAAAAAGTTGCTCAAAACTGCAGACACAACTTAGAAGTATAAGGATAATTCACATTTGAACCACAATGCATTCATATCTGAAGGTTTAGTTATTGCAAAATTACAACACAAAATATCTGATGCAAATTTACATTACTGCCTACTCTAGAATTACCTAAATAAGCCACCACAGCAGTCCTTGAAGCTACACTGAAATATTTTATATGTAAAAGGAAGAGAACCAGAAATTAATCATGATAACTCCCAAATCTGTTGATCATGGCCTGACAGCAAAGTCATCTCCTGGAAATTTGTGGAAATTCTAATCACCTACAAGTGAATAGTTGCAGTGGGAGCTTGTGTACCATTGCCACACGTTTCATAGCAGGAAACATTCCTGGTGGACACCAGAGAACTTTTTTGGTAAAAGCTCTAACAATGTAGTAATTTTCCTTCAAAATAATATTAGCCAAGCTATCATTTATTGAGTGTTTACTATGTGCCGGTCAGTCTCTTATACACTCTGTACACATCTTCTCTTTTGGTTTGTGTCAACTCTGTGAGGAATATATTGTTATTATAGCAAATTTATAGACGAGTAAACTGAGATCTCAAGTCACATGATTAGTGAGTGACAGAGTATGAATTGATACCCAAGGATTTCTGACCCGGTATAGCTACTGTGTTATAGTGACTTACAACTATTAAATTTTGGTAATCTTATAGTTTACTAAAAGTAGAGCTCATTTTTGTTGTTTTTTGTTTTTTTTTTTTTAACTGAACTGGGGGCCTCACCGCATTCAGGAAGCACACCCCAGTTCAGCATGTGGGTCCGCCTGGGCCAGAGCCAGGATTCGATCCTTGATCCTCGGGGCTTCAAAGTGAGCGCTTAACCTGCTGAGCCATCCCAGCTTTCCCCTAGAGCTCATTTTTAAGTGAAGTTCTCTGAAGACATACAGCATTCACATGTAAAATCAGAAGACAGGACAAGCATTTGTAGGTGGGTTCCTGGCCCAGGAGAACCCTTTGAACACCACTGCTCTGCAGCACTTAGAACGAATGCCAGAATGCTGCGTAATGTTATGGCAGAGTAAAGACACACTGACCAGATCTCTTCTTTTATTCCCAAGGCTTGCATCCAGAAGCCTTTCTACGGTTAACTCGGGCTGTGTGACTAAGCATGAGGGCTGAAGTGACATGTGTCCTACAACTGCCCATAGACTGACCCCCAAGCTCTTGTCCCTTCTGGCTGACTAAGACAGCCACACCCCAGTGACCATGGAATTCAATTGCTGGAACCAGCATCAGCCTAAGTCCTTAAATGACTGTGTGAACACAGTAGCTCAGTCCTTCTTCCCCTCCCCCAAACCTGGAACGCTTATGTAAATGAGAATATAACAGATTCTTCAAGGGATATGTTTCAAGACTCCTAGTAGATGCCTAAACCCAATCCTATATATAATATTTTTTCATATATGTACATACCTATAATAAAGTTTAATTTGTAAATTAGACACAGTAAGAGATTAATAACAACAACCAATAATAAAATAAAGCAATTATAATAACACACTGTAATAGAAGGTATGTAAATGGTGTCTGTCTCCCTCAAAGTATCTTATTGTTCTATATTCACTTTCTTAGCTAGTAATGTGTCCACTGGACCTCACAGGCTGTGCATTCTGAAGAATCAGGAATATATTTGGCTTTTTAAGATAATTTTTCTGGTATTATTTAAAAAAGAAAACAAACATACAAAACTACACAGTAGGCAAAATATCAAATTGAGTGATAAAAACATAGCATTACCTGAAAGTCATCATATGTATTTAATGATGTCCTGGATTTTAAAGCTGTAAATTAGACTTATAGTGAATATATTAGGACTTTCCCCCCAAGTAAAGAAAATATATTTAATTTATTTTCAACCTACCTGAGCCTCATTTTTTTTAAAAGATGTATTTTATTGTTTTGAGAGAAGATGAGAGAGAGAGAGAGAGAGAAGGGAGGAGGGCCCAGAGCAGTCTCCATAGTTGTACATCATTAATTGTGACATGGTTTCATTCCACACAGGTGGATGTGGGGCCACACAGAGTGGGAACCAAGCTGGGGTCTCCCACTTGGGCGGTGAGAACTTTCCCAGCCATCCTGGTGGTTACCAGCTGTGCAGCAATTCAGCCTATGAGGTTGCATGGGCTGAGGCTGGGATTCAATCCACAGACCTCTCGATTGCAAGACAAGCACTCAACCTGCTGAGCTATCCCTGCATCCTCCATCCCCCTTGCCCCACCCCAGCCTCTCCCACCTCATTTTCAGGTTTCTTTTTAGGTCTCAGTTGAGGCAGTTGGCTTTTCTTTCCTTATCAGCTCTCAGCCTCACTCAACCTCCCCACTGAGGGAATCTGCTTTGTCCTCTCACTTTCCTTTAATACCCCACCCCCACTCCCACGTCAAAGTGCTCCTTTCTTTCTGGTTTAAAAACATCTGTGATGCAAAAATCGGAGAATGAGTGGAAGCTGAGCTGAAGAGGAGGAAGGAATTTTCTTAAGGAAAGCTAAATGAGTTTATATAATAAAGAGCTGCACTAAGAAGAGGAATGAGAAAAGAAAAGAATGCAAGGAACAAAGAAAGGAAGAAGGGAGGCCCGGAGGCCAGAGCTGTGGAGGTGGGTGTTAGGACAGGCTGTCTCTCTCTACTGGGGCATGTGTGGTGGGCGGAGCTCTGGCATGGTGTGAGGTGGTAGAAAATGGTGCAGACAAGAGAAGAAGATTAAAGAATTATTGTTGTCATTTACGCGCTGGATGACCTTTCATGTTTTAGAACCGAGGCAGGGTTAAAGATTAGAATTTATTTTAAAAGAAAATGTTGGCTATTTGAAGGATGCTTCTTGGAAAGTGACTCTAAGAACCACTAGCAGAACCTCTTGCCCATATACTCCAGTTGGGGGGTGGGGAGGTGGGAGGGGCATCCTACACATGAAGGGGTGCTTGCTCTGATCTACTCCAGCTATAGTCTCTGGGTGAACAGATGGGGCCAAAGACACATGCTCATGCAACACCCTCGCCTCCTCCTAGATCATGATCCAATGTGCTAGGGACTCCAGATTGTTCTTCCCAGTGACCCCAGGTTGATTTACAGGGCTTGACCTGGCTTCAGCTTTGGGCTCCCTGTTCTAAGAGCAGATCATGCAGCCTGTCTTGCACCCAGGGCCTGGGTGGGTGATGCATAGCACAGAGCTCTATTGTCAGAAAATGGGTTCTTGGTATTGTCACAGGAAAGGATTCCAGGACGCACAGAATAAGCCAAGCAAGCAGTAAATTTGTTGGAAGAAAGAGGATAGAACACTCCCAGGGTGGTGGAAGCGGGCGGGCATGAAGAAGAGCAAGTGCCCTAAAGAATAAAGAAGCTTAGAAATGTATTACTTCTAAAAGGAGGGCCTGAAGCATTCAAGACTCAGAGGTGGCATGATAGGCGTTCCTAGGCTGGTCCTCTCTGTTTTTGTCCTTCTTTGGCTCTTGTTGGGACTGTCATGGCAGCACAGGGGTTGGATATTTTCCCTAACCACAACACTAATGATCTTATAATCTATTATTATTAAAGTTCACCTGGAGGACCAAAATGGTGTTCTGGGTCTGCTCTTAGTCAGCAAAGTCTATTTCTGGCTGGTCTGGTTGCTGTACGTTTTCTTAAGTATGATCTCACCTCCTTTCACCTTTGTTTTCCCGCATTCCTCCACCCCTTCCTCTCACTCTGTGCCCACTGCCTGTTCTTCCTGCCTATGGTAACAGCTCCACAGAATGAGTGGAATGAACTAGAAGCACAGCACCAGGCCCTTCACTGCATGGGAAGAGAAGGGCACGTGTGGGCCCTGTAATGCCAAGGAGTCAGCATCTCTGAAATTGAAACCTGGCCTTCTGGATCATCATGAATGTACAGTCATCGAGGTAGAGAAACTGAACATGATTTGTTTAACAATGTGTTTGTTTGGTTTAAATAGCCAGTCCTATGGTACGTGGACCCCCCTTTTACACTTATATTCTAAACCCGCAAATAACAGGAACGGTCATAGACTTGACTGCAGAGAACCGTGCCTCTCTGAGATTCATCGAGATCACACGTTAACAAAGGCACAATAGAATGCTGCTTTTCTGATGTACTTCACCTGCATAAAAATCCATTTTAAATGGGATGGTACCATTTTTTTTTTTTTGTATTTCCCAACCATCCTGTCATTTTAGCATTAATGTCACTTTTGTCCCCTTTTTTAATTTTTTGTGAAAAACTGAATGTGAGTTGTTTATCATAAGGCTCTATGCTAATCAATAAGTGCAGTAAAACTACTCATGTGACAAAAGAGGAAGTTCCGTTTACCTGACTGAGTCAGGGCCAGGCTTCTTAAGGTAGTAAAGATCATACACCACCCACTTTGCCCATCTGCAGTGACAGGGGATTCAAGAAGCAGTTGCTAAACCCCATTCAGCAACTGCGAGCCATGAGGAGTTCAAAGCACATGAACTACTGAACGGGCTCACCTGGCTGTTTGCTTCCATCAGGTTAGGAGTGTGGGAGGCAGTGACTGTGAGTCTTACTGTTATTTCTACCATCATTCTGCCCACAGAAATCCTTTCTGCCCTACATTCAGTTTGATTCAGACTTTTCAGACTCATATGTTGGTTCAACAGGCTGTTAGCTATTTTTTTTAATTATAGCAAAACTGCTCTCTGTTGGGGCTTTAGCATATACCATTTGCAATAACAGTGGCGATGTTCATTCATTGTTTTTCTTTTTTGGTGTATGTTTATGGCTTTGTTTTGTTTTGTTTTCCAGTCTGGCCACTGTAATTCTATATTAGAGTGTTCAGTGTGGTATGCCATATAGATTTTTTTTACTGCTCATGTGATACTTTATAAGTATTGTATTGATATATGCAAGAGATTAAGTGTCTACATTCCTAACTTACATTAGTTTAATTGAAAAAATGTAATATTTCAGCTACAGAAGCAGTCATAAACATTTTAAATTTTGTAAACAATTTAGTTTCCAGAAAGATTAAAGTGTTTGTAATTATTGATGTCAAAAACAACTGAAAATGTTAGGAGATTCAGGAGAAATAAATGAGGCTAAGTTTTTTGAAGTAGTTGAGAGTTTCTATGAAACCAGCTTAGAATATATCAACAAGTGGACGTGCAGAGGAGGAAACACTGAGAAGTTCAAGTGGGTGCTACTAAGGAAGACACCTGAATGGAAAGACATACAGGACAGGCTGAATGAGGCACTCATCACACACAGAAACAGAAGAAATTCATGTATTAGAACAGTGGGCCCTCATAAAATCTATAATTGTGAGGCAGTTGGATACATGGAATAAAGAAAACATTACTGTATCTGATAGATGGGTAAAGATTTTTTCTGATATGAGCAAAAAATGCCTAGACTTTCAAGACTTTTGTACTATTGTAGAGTTTACTCTTTGTCTTCCAGAAAGTACAGTACCTGTTGAATAAATATTTTCTGTTATGAACAGTATGTGGTCAAAGGAGAAATCTAGATAAAGTGTTTACACAATGAGGGCTATGTTAGTTGTAAAACAAAATTGTGTCATGGAGTGTGAGAAATTTTATGATAAAGTGTTGAAAGACCAAAATTTGCTGCATAAGATTACTTCATCAGAGAAAAATATTCATAGTACAATCGTGGTGAAGTACAGCCCCCCTCTACATCTACCTAAATTTTTATATGAGTTCTGTCACTGACAAATAATTGTTAGTTCCATATGTCCATTTGATGAAGCTTCTGTTATCCTCTCACTTTTTCGTGAAGATAGAATATTACAGTCCCATTTTTGTCATCCCGATATCCTGTTTTTGTCTCAAGAAAGTATGGCCAACCTAATTTTTAGAAGCAGTATAGTCTGGAGTCAGACTAACAGACTCAGTTTAAACACTATAGCCACAGCCCTTACCTGCCAGATTTTGAGCAAGTTTCTCAACTTCTCTAACTCTCATCTGGAAACTGGTTGATGCAGGATTAAATGAGAACTTTCATGAAGAGTGTTTAGTGTCTTAACTGGTACAAAGCAGGTGCTCAGTGAAAGTGGTGGAACAAGTAGCTTGTAAACCCACAAGTTTTGTCTTTGACCTGTTTTCACATTACCATTATACATTTTGAGCCAAAGACTATAGAATAATTGAGATGAAAAAAAATATGTAGTCATTTTGTAGGGGATAATATTTAGAACAACCCTTGGAGTCAAACAGACCTGAGTTCAGAACTCTTTATCTCCTACCAAGTGTGAAATTGAAAGTGAGTCTCTGAACCGCTTTGACATTCAGTGTCTTTAATTTTAAAATGGCAAAAATAATCGTAACTAATTCATTACACTAATATAAGAATTAAATGAGAAAAACATTCAAAAATGCTAATCACACAGGAAACCGATTATCTTCTTTAAGAGTTATACTTCAAACTTACATTTATTTCATTCAGTATAACATTATTGTATTGAATTTCATTCAGTAGGCAATTTCTCTAATTTACTGAGATATTTTGAATGTTGATGAGGTCCACCGAAAGAAAATCAAATTTGACCACAGAGTAAGGGGGAAGGAGGGGTGGCAGAAGAGGATAAAGGGGGTCAAAGATATGGTGATGGAAGGAGAACTGACTTGGGATGATGAGCACACAATGCAATATATAGACGATGTATTCTATAATTGTACACCTGAAACCTATATAGTATACTAACCAATGCCACCCTAATAAATTTAATAAAAATTAAAAAATCAAATTTGTGTGTAATTATTTAGTACAGTCAAAACAGTTACTTTTCTAAATTTGTTGTTATATGATTGGTTTTATTCATACTGGAGAGTGGTGTTAGCTTCTGCTTTGATTCCGTTTATTTTTGCTGACAGATGGCTTATCTTTCATACTTGGGCCTTCAAATGTGATAACCACCACCCAAGCAAAATCATAAAAAACTGTGTCCTTTCTGGTGCTTTTGTAAAAGCCTGAGAAGATAGCAATCCTAATTGAAAAGCAGTGACCCTGTGCTCACTACAGGGGACACATAGACACACGAGCTCTGCTCAGCCCATAGGAGTTCTGCCCAAGCAGCAGACACGCAGAGACCAAGAACCGAGTTCTGTGTCCCGGCTGAGGCTACATTTGGATCGTGACTAGTACAGTTTACAGCAAGAAAATGCTGGGGACTCAGATTTCCTTTTCCTTTTCTTCCTCTTCTTCCAAGAGATTATTTAATAGTCTATTTACACATCTAACACTTGCTTAGTCTAATAATAGCCCATGGGCCTGAATCATTCTGCGTCACTGCCTGTCACATACAGTCCTCAGCTATTTCTATGACCTGTGCTGTTGGCTTTCCACACTATCTGGAAACCTCCAAGAATGTGCAGGGTAATCAGTGACTGTAATTTTAACCATGCACAATGTGAAGGATCTTCTATTTATCTCTATTGCCCTGTCTTTAAAATACATAGTGTAATGATGAAGGAAATTGCAGAGAAAACTTCAGTACAAACCCCTGTACAATAAAATAAGTGGGGACATACAAATGCATTTTAAATATATAAATTTAATTTTTTAAATTAAATGTGTTTATATATTTAAATTTTATTAAATTTTATATATAAATTTAAATTTAATATAAAAATATATTACTATTTTTACGACTATATGTATCATCAATTTGCTGACATAATTGAAGCAAAACCTGTATAGATGAACATTGTTATTTAATGGGCTTTTGGGGGTGCTAACAAGTTCAGTTTCTTCATCTGCATGCTAGTTATATGCATGTATTCAGCTTATGAAAATCCATTGAGCCAAAGTTTTACAGTATGTGCAATTTTCTATAGCAATTATATTTCAATAAACAGTTTTAAATGTATTTTCTGTATTATATTAATTTCAATAAACAGTTTTAAACTTTAATTTTTCTGAGGAAAAAAATTGAGCAATTCCAATAGCATACCATATACAAACAAACACATATTTGAGCTGTATCAAAGGTCATATAATGTGTGGACATTTTATAAAGTCCAAATAGACCTAAATCTCTCACTTAAAGGGAACTTTATTTTAGCTCTTGAAAATTTCCTGAAAGTGTGGGAAAATAGTTCCTCTCATTCTCTATTGAAGGAAGTATGAACTGGTACAAACTCTTTGCAAGGCAATTTGTCAATATCTGTAAAAATACAAAATGTTCATGAATGTTTTAAGTGTACAGAAATGCACTGAAAAGTCTGTGGTATTTTTGATATTTATTCATTCACTTACCAGTCAGTTGACATATATTTATTACCTACTCTGGAGTACATGCAGGGCTGGTGCTGATAAGCAAGATAGTGGAAGCCTCAATGTTTTAAAAAATTACAACTGACATTAAATATTATTTTATATTAGTTTCAGGTGTAGAACATAGTGCTCTGATATTTCTATGCCTTACAAAGTGATTCCCCATTAAATCTATATCCATCTGACACCATGCACAGTTATGACAAAATTATTGATGATTTTCCCTATGCCGTACTTTACATCCCCTTGACTATTTTGTGACTTTTATAACTTTTCTGATGAAGTACTCTCACAACGTTTATATACCAAAAGACAACATAGACATTAAATAAGCAGTCACCCAATTCATGATTTTTGTTACACTTTAATTTAAAATTAAAAACAAACAAACCCAGTGACAAATTATTCAACTTATTTAATTAAATGTTATTTAATCCCAAGCAAAGGAGAAGTACAGGCCACTATGAGAGCATGTAATTAAAGGATGTGGACTAACTCTGGAGAAGTAAAATAGAAAAAAAAAAAAATGGAACAACATGAAGTTCATGGTAGGCTAAAAGTTGACGGATTAGTTAATATATTATGGCAAATTTGTACATAGAATCATTTACAACTGTCAGAAAGAATTAGGTAGCTGAAAAGCATGTAAATATGTCCAAGATAAAGTATAAATTTGTTAAAAATTAGTACATGCTATAATATTAACTCATTTTTGGAAATGAAAATAATTGTAACATACAGTTAGTTATATATGTAAAATACATAATAAAAATATAAAATGTGAATATGTGTTTCTGTGTATGTATGACTGGCTATTCACCATTACCTATTCTTACCTTCTTTCTGGGAATCAGTGTAGACATTTCCCAGCTTTCCTTGCAGTTAGGTGTGGTCAAGTGACTAAATTCTTAAAATAGAATATGGCTTGGAGTAGTGTGTAGGTCTAGGTTGCTGAACAGTGGGCATACTTCCTTCACTTTGTCTTCCTTCTCACCAAGTGAAACCTGGTCTTAATGGGGACCTCTCTTGGTGCAGAAAATGACTATATTGTGGGCATAGCAGAGCAATGACTTGGAAGAAACTTGAGTCCTTGAATGACCATACGGAGCAGATTTTTCTTAACAGCCTGGAATCCTCACCATAGCATTTTTTTTTTTTATATCTTTTTTATATTTATAGAGAGTAATTATTTTATCTTCAGTGCATATTTATTTTTATTTTACTTTTGACAGATAGAGAGAGAGACAGAGACAGAGACAGCTAGAGAACCGAACTGTGGGAACTCCCCAGTTCAGCATGTGGGTCCGCCCGGGCCGGAGCCGGGATTCGATCCTCGGTCCTTGGGGCCTCAAAGCGAGCGCTCAACCCGCTGAGCCGTCCCGGCTTTCCCCACCATAGCAGTTTTTAAAAGACTTTATTTTCTTGAGCATCTTCAGGTTTGCAGAAAAAGTAAATGAAAAGTACAGGGGATCCCCATAAACCTCCAACACCCCTTTTGATTTCCTGTTATTAACATCCCGTTTGATTTCCTGTTATTAACATCATACATTAGTGTAGTACATTTGTTACAGTGGATGATTATTTTTAACTAAAATCCATAGACTATATTAGGGTCTCTTTTGTAGATACTATGAGTTTTGATAAACATATAATGACATCATACACACACACACACACACACACACACACACACACACACACACACACCATTACAATATCATGCAGGAGTTTTATTTCCCTAAACTGCCCTGTGCTTTACCTAGTTGTCCTTTCCCTTGTCCATCCCTTCCAACCCCTGGCAACCACTGATCTTTCTGTTTCCATAGTGTCGCCTTTTCCAGAATGTCACATAGTTGGCATCATGTAGTATATAGTCTTTTCTCACATTATCATTTTTAGGTGAGAGAAAAACAAGCCTCTGTGTTTTTATAGTCACTTAATCCTTTTGTAATAGCAGCTTAATCTTTATCCAAACAAAGTAGACAGAGAACAAATTTAAAAGATTACATACTGCCTTAATAGAGACTTTGTCCCTGGGTAGGGTTATGCGAGGGACTACTAGTTTAGAATATTTATTTCTACTGGCAAAGGTTCTCTCCTTGACTTAACATTAATCAAGTGCCTCGAAGCCTTCTGTTCACCTGAGTCTGGTCTTAGGTTTTCCTCTCTGTCCAGATTGAGCAAAAACTCTGCTTAGGTCAGTTTTACAAAAATCGCCCACCCTTGCTGTCTGATAAGATTCCTCATGTCCCTCCTTTGATATCTTATCATCCTGGCATGCCTTCAGTCAGAATTCTTTTGTGTCTGATAAGAATCCTCCTTACCCTTGATATTTCCTCTTACTAATTTTCTATCCACTGACACATAGCTTGCTCCTTAAATATAAATTCCAACTTGTTCTTGTTGAAGTGGAGTCTCCCCTACTGCAAAGCCTCATTGTAGTGGCTCTCCTTGAAAAAGGTCTGTCTTACTATCTTTGACAACCATCATGAATCTTTTGTTTTTTAAAATACATTTGAATTTTTAATGATTATTGATAAATTTGTGACTGGATAAATAATACATACACACATAGATTTTAAAATTGTCATCTTAAATTCAGAGGAATTTTAATTTAAAAGTAATCATGATATTAATGAGTTTAATATAGGGTGCTGCTATAACTGGTTGACAAGCAATATATAACATAAATATGACTCCACCTATGTATGCAGGTAACCTAGAGCAGGAAAGTGATCCAAAGAGAAAGTTGCTTTTAGAGAAACTAAACAGTGAGGTTAGAATATAGAGTAAAAGCTGGAGAGCCTGGTAGGTAAACTTTCACTGATCAGATGCCAATTATCTTGAAAAGGTTTAGATCTGGAATACAATTCCATATAGAGATTTTTTAAAGATTGTTAGGCAGAAATTCATTTTACCCTGGAACCCAGGCCAGTGGGGAGGTTTAGTGGTACCAACCAGTTAGCTTTAGGGAGTAGATATTAAATTGTTTAAAGGGGAAGCCGGGATGGCTCAGTGGGTTAAGCACTCACTTTGCAGCCCTGGGGACCAAGGATCGAATCCCGGCTCTTGTGGACCCATGTGCTGAACTGGGGAGTTCCCCCAGTTCAGTTCTCTCTCTGTCTCTGTATCTTTCTCTCTCTCTTTCTCTCTCTGTCAAAACAATAAAAAAAAAAAAATCATTGATTAAATTGTATAAAGATAGTTCAAGAAATATGTATATGCACCACAGCTTTGCAAATATTTGCATCTCAAGATGTTTTACTCTTTCCTGAAGAATTTTTGTTTGTTTATTTGTATATTCTTAATTCCACATGGTTGGCTGACTGTGCATTAAGGCACTCCTAATGGGAAGAGGCCTTGTAAGGTTGTTATTGATGTTTGTTAATGTTTATTGTTTGCTTTTGATTGGCCAAGGACACTACTAGGCAATTTCATGTGTATTGCCTCGTATAATCCACAAAACATAGGAGGCAGATACTAATTTTAAACTCATGTTAACCTTCCTGACAACCCTATGAGGTGATTACTATTATAAGATCCATTTCACAAGTAAGGAACCTTCCTGAGGATGCATAGCAAGTAATTGGGTTTGGACTTAGGATTGTTTACATTGCAAGCTTGAACACTTAACTACTTTATCTACGAGGAAATACAAGGAAAAGATTCTTGAGAGGACAACCTCAAGAAGGAAAACCCCTAATCATAGAAACATGAAGTCAGTGGACCTTAGAGATCTCTAGCCCAACATTCTCACTGTTCAGATAGGGAAGCTGAGTCACACGGTTCTTAGTCACATGTTTGGTAGCTGAGCCAGGGCATGGAACCAGGGATTCCAGACTCACAGGCCAGCGTTTTCCATTTGTTTGTGTACTTTAGGCATTTGTGTGATGGCAATGGAAAGGGTACCTGCCAACAGGAGAATGTGAGCTCTCCGCTGCTTTCCTTCATTAGCATCATCCGTTCCTTATCTCCCACTTGGTTCTCTCATTTAGGTTTAACTTGCAAGAATTCCATGTCCAAAGTTATTACTGTAGAGCTAAACCTATCATTGTAAGCATTATTTTTACAATTTCTAAGTGTGTGATCTAGACATAAAATGCTTGACTAAGTGCAAGCTGTTGCCATGGCACTCCAGACAGCATTCGCTGGGCATAAACATCTTCTTCGTAGTTTTTCTAATAAAAATAGAAAGCTGAAGAGCAGTGAATTTATGTAGGGTGAAGGGATTGAAAACATAAAACATGATGGTTTTTGTACTGTCGTCCATGCCATTGTTTAAACTCCAGTCACTACCAAAGCAGTCACCACAAGTAGTCATAGTACTGGCATTTGCCTCTGTTTATGTGGAGTGTCTTAGGCCTGTGTTACTGTTAGCTATAAATTGATGATCCTCCAAACTACCTATTGATTAGTCATACAGGGCCACTACCCAATCACCGAATAGGTATGTGTTGTTTTGTCAGGGGCGCAGAATAGATTACCAGCAACTGGCTGAGCTAAAAGGACTTTAAAATCACCTAGCCCAGACCCTTCAATACAAGCATGCTCACACACACACGCACACCATGCCTCTTTCTACGAGAGATGAAGGGATACCTGATAGCATCACCAACTAATGTGTCTTTTTAGAAACCCCTCCACGAATTCCTCACGATACAGTTTTGGAGAAGATAACAAACAGTAATCCATGAACACCCCCAATGAATACAAATTTCTCTCCTGTTGTTTGCTGTTTTAGCTCCTCAGTTGTTTCTCTTGAGAAGAAAAGAAAGAAAAGGAAAAAAAAAGGGGAGTTGCTGACATTCAGAAGTTGTCCTGGCAATCACAGCTAGGTTACATTATTCGGCTCTGACAAAGAAAGAATCTCACAGAATACCAAATTCAGACAAGGTCACTTTGAAACCATGATAAAATGGCACAAAGCAAGGCTACTCCACCATTTTGTCTAAGCACAGACTGAACCAGGCCACCGTACAAGCCACAAAATAACAAACTTTCCGGAGTAATAAACCAACTAGTTCAACGATAGGTGCATTCCTGGTGGGTTTTGGCTGGAGGGAATTGACATTCTCATAGCATGGACTAAATATTTTAATTATTTTATCTGTTTACTTTTTCTCTTATCTCCTCAACTAGACTGTGGGCTTCCAGAGACCAGAGAAGGTGTCTATTTTGTTCTCTATTATATTCAAAGTACCTAGTCCTTATCTAAAACATAGTAGATGCTTAATATTTGCAGAACAAATTGATGTGGAGGAATATTGGGACTGACTCCTATTTCCTAGGTTTCTCACATCTCTGCTATATGTCAAGGTGTGGGGAAGAACTTGCCTCTTATAACTGGTAACAGTATTGGGCAACGCACATAAAAGCATTTTTGTAAACACACTTATTGTTAGCTTAGTGGTAATGAGAATCTCCCTCCAAAGTGTGGATTTCAGCTGTTTCTAACAACTGCTATAAAGATGGTTGCTTACTTCCTTCCCTTCCTATATTATATTTATTGTTTTGCTTTTTTTTCTCTATTGTTTTACTCTCCAATTACAAAAGCTCCTCAGTTGTTTCAAAATTACAAAAGCACAAACTATCTGTTTTGGTATTTGGAATTTGTATTTGGAAACTTTGGGAAATGTAGACAAATCTAAAAAAATTAACGCAGATTCTATTCCTTCTCTTTTTCTAAAAAATTAAATTGAGTTTTTTTGTTAAATTTATTGGAATGACATTGGTTGATAACAATTACATTGTTTCCAGGTGTACCATTCTACATGACATTGTCTATACATCGCATTATGTGCTCACCACCAAGAATCAACTCTTTCCCAGGTTCTTTACTCAAAGCAGGTTCCTTTCCCCCAAATTCAAGTTTGGGTCACCTGATGTTTTGGAGATTGAGACTCAATATTTAGGTATTTAGAGATTTAAAGAGCAATGCAAAGTATGTTATGTTAGGTGATTAAGAAAAATTTGAAGGTATTTAGTGAGAGGACCCAGGAACCCCAGAGTCCTGCCCTGATAATCAGCCCGTCATCTTTTCTGCTCACCCCACCTTGAATAACGGCCACAGGGAACGAGGTTTCTCTCTGTCTTGTGCCTGAGCACCAGAAAATCCCGGGTAAAGCCAGGTTTGAGTTTGCAGTTAGGCTAAAGCAATTGGAGGGATAGGAGTTGAGGGGTGGGGGGGACAGGAATGGTGGTGGAGGGGTAGCAGAAATGGGTCTTTTTGACCTCAGTTCAAGTCTGTGGCCAAACTTGCAGTTCAGGAACTGTTAGCCATAACCAGCAGGCTCAGAAATATATATATATATAAAATATATAATTTATTATGTATATGATATATTGTATATTTGTTATATTAACTGTACTATTATATATTTATCATTGAATATTATGTTGTTATACATTATATATAAATAAATATATATTTTTATTTTATGTATAACATATTTATATATATTAAACTTATATTTATATATAAATATATGCATTCTCTATATAAAATTTTATATAATATAAATATATTTAATAATGTAAATATATGATAAATATATTTAAATATTTATTTATATAAACATATAATAAAATATATATATAGTTATTTATTTCTACCCCAGAATTTTTACCATCTTTCATCATCAAAGACCCCTTTTCCACTCTTGGTAATTCCTTTTATTATCTTTCCCAATAGATTGCAATTCTTTGAAAGAGTTCATCTTGCCCAAGTTATATTGAGAGACGATTAGTTTCAATTGTGTAGCTCATTTTTTCTTTTGCAGCAGTGAGTCATATATTTATTAGGTCATAATAATTATCAAAGATTTAACAATTGTACATATCAGTGCTGTGGTTCTGATGCTAATAAGCAAAACTTAGTCGATATTAACAGAAACAATGTAAGTAACATACAAACATTCTAGCACTGTTCTAATTGCTAAAAGTTAGTTACTCTACACTTATGCATATGTTAATTACATGTTAAATTGATAAAACTGGGATTGTTAAATCTCTAGTCTGTTGTGACACTCTGGTAACCATTTGATTCATCTAATAAATCCCAGGAATCTCTAGAGTGTCATCAGTAGCCAATCAGAGCTTCCATTGACACCCAATCACTTTACTAAATAACTGTTTACTTCCTACCATGTGCCAGGCGTATGCTTAGCATTGTTTCAAGAAAGATGAATGAAACAGCCCCTTTCTAGAGAGCTCATAGTGAATTACCATGAGAACCACACTTTATATATTCCAATTAAAAAAAAAAGATATTTAAATAGTTTGTCTAACCTTATGAAATTATGATTTTACTTGGCTTTTGAAAATGGTAAAAATAGCTATAATGCCCCATTGTGGTATTTCTGGACTCCTGGTGGAAATAACTATGTCACAAGTTTCAGCAAATATCATCAATGTCTCAATAGGTCAAAATCTGTAGTCTAGGAAAGCTCTGAGATATGTTATAAAATGAGGAGAAACATAATAAACTATTTTAAAGTTGTGAAACCATCAGAATGAAATGGTACTATTTCTACACCTCCATACACAGACATCCTTATAGTTTTTCTTAGAGTAGCCTTGGATGCAAAACTCCAGTCATCGCTGACAAACTGAAAGTCTCTCTCTCTTTTTTTTTTTTTAAGATTTACTTTGTTTTGAGAGAAGGTGAGAGAGAAAGAGAACAGGGGAGGGTCCAGAGCAGTCTCCATAGTTGCAGATCATTAGTGATCATATGGTTTGATTCCACACAGGTGGATGTGGGGCAGAGGGCAGGAACTGAACAGGGGGCAGGGGGGCGGTTTCCTGTATGGGAAATGAGAACCTTCACCATGGAGCCACCTTGGCAACTGGTTACCAGTTGTGTTGCAGTTTTCAGCATATGGATGTTCACTGGCAGGGGCTGGGAATCTAAACCTGGAGCTCGCAATTTTGAGGCAAGTGCTCAACCGCTGCGCTATCCCTGCATCCCCAAACTTTAAGTCTCTTTACATTAAGATACTATTTAAGAAATTTATGTATTTTGAGCCCCCTTTCTTTTTCTGACAAACATTATTACTCCATTTACTCAGGGACCTGTGCAATTCATTGTTGATCTGATTCAACTAGTAAGCACATTTACAGAGTTACACCCTTTTCAGTTACAGAATTTTCACTCAAAAAAGGACAAGATTTTCAGAGTCAACACTAAATAGACTCATCTTCATTATGAAGATCTATTCAGGAGAGTAGCTAGAATTTCCTTTCTTCCCAGGAAAAGATGTGCCTGAAAAAGCAGTAGGCACCCTGATAGAGTGTTTGCTCTGGAGTGGACTGCCTTGGGGTCAAGCCAAAACCCCCCTCATCTGTCAAGGGGCGATAATAATAATGCCTATCATAAAATGGTTGTGAGGTTGAAATAAGCTAAGAGGTGAGAAAGTTTCAAGTACTGTCTGGGGATATACTACAGGGTCAACATTAGCCATTATTATGTGGTTTTATTCAAAAAATATTCTCTAGGGGAAGCTGGGATGGCTCAGCAGGTTAAATGTTTTCTTTGCAGCCCCGGGGACTGAGGATCGAATCCTGGCCCTGGCCTGTGCAGACCCATATGCTGAACTGGGGTGTGCTTCCCATGTGGGAGGCCCCCAGCCCAGTTTCTGCTCTGAGCAGCCCCCACCCACCTGCATGGAACAAAACCAGGTCGAAGACTGATGATGTACAACTATGGAGACTGCTCTGGGCCCTCCCCTTCTCTCTGTCTCTGTCAGAAACAAACAAACAAACAAAAATCCTCTAAAATATTCCCTAAGGGTCAAAGTAGTCACATAATGAATGAGAGGCTTGAGAAGAGGTAGGCTTCCCCTAGAAATTCTTTTTTAACTTGTATGTGTTTGATAAAGGTCATTTGATTTTTGTTTATTATTGAGTTAAACAGAGATTCATCTAGGAGTGCCCTTCTCTTTAGAGGGTTTTTTAGTAATGCAAAAATTGCTATGTGATTAAAGCCCTGCTTCCCAAGTCTAGTATTTCTTCAAGTATCAAATAAAGATTGATAGAATTTATTGATATACAAGGACAATCTGCCTATGTCTTTCCTGTCATACTCAACAGGAACCCATTAAACAAATCAATGTATAATTATGGTTGCCAAGTTACAAAGAAATCCAATATCCCTAAGTTTGTAGTGAAGGGAGCAGTTTTAGCAACACTCATTGACTCATCTTTTATCTCTCTGAGTCACTGGTAACCACCCAAACTCTTCCCCAACAGAATCCTCTTCAGGGGAAATGTCCAAGTAAAGATGACACAGTATGGTTATTTTTGAAGCTCTGACCTCACTTGAAGAGCGAGAGGGAGAGGAAATTTCTCTCTAGAAAAAAAAAAAAGAAGAAGAAAAAGAAAAAGCACAGCCAAAAACAGACCCTCTAGAAAAAGAGAAGTTGCTATTTTTCCCCATCCTCATGTTCTTTTGTTTTCTATGCTTAGCCCAGGAGGAAACTGGGTGCCTGAAATGGGAAGGAGAGATCACATTAAAAAAAAATTAGATTTAGCAATCCAAAAATGGTTAACCAGAAGCTATTTTGATGAATGATAAGTCCTTACATTCGGGAGATTTACAGAGTAATGGCAGAAGTTCTGGTGTGCAAGCAAATTCTGCACAGTGTACATTAGGAAGTGTTATTGAATGCTAATAAGAATACCTTGACTATACTTAGAGGATAACTCAAATTTCTAATTTGTCTCTGAAGACTGCTCTATTTAGACTCTAAATTCTACAGTGGTAATCACTGACACCTGAAAGGGGAAGAAGAAAAACAATAATTTAGAGTTATTTGGTTTTTATGAGAAAAATAGAAAATGTTCAACTCAATTTACTCAGGTACAAGGAACATACATTTTATGCAAGAAATACAGACAATTAAAGACAAGATACATTTTGAGGAAGAGAGGAAGAGGATGAAAACAGTGTTGATTACATGCCTAGTCACTTATTCTTTTGTAGCAGCTTTATTGACATATAATTCACATACCGTGATGTTCACCAGTTCAAATCATACAGTCAATGTTTAAAAATATACTTAGAGTCATGCATCCTTCAGCATCATATAATTTTAGAACATTTTCATCACCCCCAAAGGAAACCTTGCACCCACGAGTGGTCATGCCCACTTCCTTGTTCCCTTCCATCCCCTACCCCGAGATATAGGCAACCACATCTCTATAGACTTGTGTTTATTTTGATTACAGACTTTTTGTTTTACCTCACTGTGCTTCTGATTTACATTTTCCTAAAGACTAATGGTACTAAGTATCTTTTCCTGTGCTTATTAACCACTCCTATATTTCCTTGGGAGAAACATTTTTTTAAAACCCTTTGCCTAATATTAAAGTTGTCTTTTTATAGTTGAGTTTAAGAGTTCTTTACACATTTTGTATAAGTTCCTTATCAGACATATAACTTGCAAATATTTTCTCCCATTCTGTGGGTTGTCTTTTCACTTCATAACTTATTCTTTGGGCCACACCTTATTCCTTGAAACTCCGGTCTTTGTAGTTTGAGGTTCTGTCCTACAGACCTGACTCCCATTCCTTCCTCTGCTTTTGCATCTTTACTTACAACCCTTCCCATTTTTTTTTTTTCTTTCAGGCAGATAGTTTAATAATCTATTCCCACTTCGCTATACTTATTTTTTTCCCTAGAAGAGTCATAGAGAAAGTGGTTCTGGTCAGTTTGCCTGCTCTAAGCCTTGGCTTCCTTCAGAAAATGTGATCTTAGATCACAGGCACCAACAATCATTCCTTCATTTGTAACAGGAACTTATTCACTTTTCTGCTTGATAAAAGGTTCCAGACATTTGGTTCAAGTTTGTTTTTTGATTTTTGGGTTTGTTTTTTTTTTCCAGAAAACTGAGGTCCCCTTTCTCCTTTTCAAGCTTTAATTTTGAACTAATTCATTAGGTCAGTACTTGTAACATTGGTTTCATTAACAATGCAGAATAAATTTTACTACTCTAGAGCAGAAATCTAACCAGGTATGTATGGTATATATGTTAATTCAAAAAAGATTCCTAATTAAATATGATATAATTAATTATGCTATTTATTTTTTATTTTTTAAGATTATATCTATTTATTTATTTTTTTTTAAAGATTTATTTTTATTGTTTTTGACAGGGAGAGAGATACAGAGACAGAGACAACGAGAAGGGGGAGGGCCCAGAACAGTCTCCATAGTTGTACATCATTGGTTTTTCCTCATAGTTTGATTCCACAGGTGGGCACTGGGCTGCACAGGGCAGGAACTGGGCCAGGGTCTCACCCTGGTGAGAACCGAACTGGGGGCGCTCCCCAGTTCAGCATATGGGTCCACACAGGCCAGGGCTGGGATTTGATCCTTTGTCCCGGGGGCTGCAAAGTGAGCGCTTAACCCACTGAGCCATCCCAACTTCCCCTATTTTATTGTTTTTGATGAGAGAGAGAGAGAGAGAGAGAGAGAGAGAGAGAGAGAGAGAGAGAGAGAGAGAGAGAGAGAGAGCTCAGAGCAGACTCCATAGTTGTGAGCCATCAGTTTTTCAACATGGTTTCATCTCACATGGGTGGGCGGAGGCTGCGCAGGGCAGGCACTGGATTGGGGGCCTCCTGCCTAGGAGGCATGCCCCTTCGAGCCAGGGGCCCAACTGGGGGGCAAGAACCGAACTGGGGGCCTCCCGCATGGGAAGCACACTCCAGTTCAGCATATGGGTAGGCACGGGCCGGGGCCGGGATTTGATCCCGGTCCCCGGGGCTGCAAAGCGAGTGCTTAACCCGCTGAGCCATCCCGGCTTCCCCAATTAGTTCTAAATGTACATGTAAATATTTATCTCTCCCCTTTTTTAGTTCTAAATGTACATGTAAATATTTATCTCTCTCCTATGGCAAGATACATTTTACTACAGGTTGCTTAGATTTAAAAAATATCAAATTAATTAAGGATTCTATAATTATGACATTTAGGAAAGAAGTAAATTACATATGGAGCATCTTTTAAAATAATAATATAGTTTAGTTATGCTCTGGGCCTTTTGTAATTTCAAAAACATTTGTTGAAGATGTGCTTACTGAAGAAAGGACATAAAATTTATATAACTAGATGCCTATTAACCCAATATTAAAAACTGTAATAATACGTGGTATTTATAATCTTTTCTTTGTTCCACAGCCTCCCATGTTATTACAGTTGAGTAAATATTCTTTCCCTGTTTTATAGGCCATGAAATGAAAACACAGGTTGCAGTCCAAGATGTAAGAAGTATTTACATATTTATATGTAGTAACTAAATATGAATACAGATTTCTGTTTTGATTTTAATCTTTTTAGATATATGTGAACTTCTGCAAGCTGAAAGAAGTTATTGTTTTTTATGAGGAAAGCCTAAGTTCCTCTTTAAACATGAATTTATTTGACAATCATAGTATTAATGTTAAGGTCTAAGTGGAGATTCAACAGGGAAAAGAGCTTGATCACTTTCTTACCTTCATTAAACTTATAAACAAGGAAATGAGCAGATGACCTCCTGGCATGTCAGTGTGATGAAGTCGGGCTGTTAGGAATACACAGACGAGGGGCATTGAACCCAGACTTGCCTGGAAGAAGCATCATCTAACTGGAGAACTTGTGGATGAATATGAGTTATTCAGGTGAAGTGTTCAAGCAAAGAGAGCAGTCTGTGCAAAAAAACCCTGGAGATTTGAGGCACAGCGTCTAGCCGAGGCACTTTATATAGTTCCCTATGGAACATAAAGAGGAGACAGAACATGAGTGTTGGGAGACAAGGGCTGAACAGCCTCACCACCAAGCCCATTAAACTGTGGTAAGGAAAGCAGTGGGGAGCCACACAGGATCTTAAGCAGAGGCAGATATTAGAATGAGATTTGCAGTTGCGAGTTATAATCATAATGACGACAATAACGACAACGATTGCTAATATTTATTGTGTGGATAACATGTCAGACAATATGCTAAATGTTTTATATCATACAGTTTCCAACATATTTTTCAAGTAAGGTTACTGTAGCTAACAATAAAAGCTATATGCTTTATGTTATAATTGTCAGAAAGTGGAAGAGAAAAACATTGGTGTTTACTTAAAAGGGGCTTTGGTCCATAATTACCAGTGCAAGGCTGGGTTTATGTGCAGTGCGCAGCCCAACTTTAAATAACATCATTTCACAGTATAAGCAAAGAGGATATGTTTCATTTTGAGAACATAGAATTACTTGGGAAAGTAGTTAAACTGCAGAGTAGTTTTAAATAAGTCAGAATCATGTTTAATTTATTTCCCTAGAGCACAAGTTAATGTAAGTTTAACTTGTGTGTGTGTACCAAGTTGAGTGGGGATTTGGTGGGAAGATCGTGGAAGAATGCTACAAATGTGTGCCCCGAACTATGGAAGGATACATAAAGTTTTGGAGAAGACGTAAAACTATCAAGAGGATCACATCTTTATACTGATAGGTTTCTCAAAGGCATTGTTGAAGGGAAGAGCTATAGAAATCATCATTAAGCTACTTTGCAAGCCATAGGCTGCATATGCTCCTGGAAATGCCATGAAAATATTTAGGAACCAATAGGATACAGGCACTAATAAATCAAAAAGAACTCAGGTCACAGAGGTGGAGGCTTCCTGCTGCTTTGGGGGTGCAAGGAGGCATAGCAGATACCAGAACAGCTGGGAGAACAAAGGGTCTATAGCATGTTGGCTGTTTATCAAGGAATAGGGAACTATTTCAATATTTTATTACCAACCACTATGACTGTACCAGTAGGTATTGGCTTAATATTAGCTGTATGTGTTGCTATTTTTAGTATGAGTAGGAAGAGCTATATAAAGATGGCAAGATGGTAAGCATCTGGATAATGTATAGGAAAAAATGTGCTCACTGCAGTTGAAAACAATATAAATTTAACATCCCTCAAATAGATGTATGTTCCAAAGTGAATGAATCAGAACCCCCAAACAGAACATAAGTAGAGCCCAATTTCTAAAACGTATTGCTGGTTGTGATAATGGAGATAGATTGAGCTCAACATTGGAAGAATCATAATTTTAGATTTTCACTAAAGAAGGACATAAAAGTTATCAGAATGAGTTCCCATTTTCAAATATTTGGTGGACTCTCAGAATACACAAGAGCATTGAGAGCAAAAATAACATTGTCCTTTAGTAAGGCCATCTTCCTTCTCAAAGTGTAAAGCAGGAGGTGATAGAGCACAAGTTGGAAAGTGAGGATGTCTTGAGTCTGCCACTTGCTGCTGGATGATCTCTGACAAGTTAATATACTAGTTAGAATACTGGTTACCGGTAACTTCTTTAACAGAGATGGAAATAACAGTGGGTTAAGTAAAATACATTAGGCAGTCCAAGAGGGTAGGCAGTTGAGGACTTGGCTTTTGCTGTGCCATAAGGCATGGTCTTCTCTGTACTGTAGAAGCTGACTCAGCACCACATTTATTTTCTTGCCTGCTGAGAATGGGAAAACTGTAGGGCAGTGGAAGGCACTCCCTTTAAAGGCACAAAACCTACAGGTTACACACATCAATGGCAGTCACATTCCATTGCCTATTATTGAATCACTTGGCCATACCTAGCTGCAAGGGAGGCTGAAAATTGTAGCCTCTAGTTCGGGGGTGGCGAACCTATGGCACGCGTGCCCAAAGTGGCACGCGCGGAGCAATTATTTCAGTACACGGAATTATTGTTTTTTGTTATAAAAACATCCTATGCCTCTTATAGACATAAAAATAATCGATACCTCTATCTCACTCAATGGGTTGGCACGCGAGTTGAGTGAGTATACTCTTATTTCATAAACTTTGGCACTCAATCGCCAAAAGGTTCGCCACCCTAGTTGGCCAGCCATACACCCAGCTAAAACTATGGAGGTTCTAGAATCAAAAGGGAGAAGAGGAAATGGATATTGGGGAAAATTAGCAGACCCTGCCACCTTTAACTACTCTGAACCTCTGTTTTACTTTTGTGAAATGTGCATTGTATTAACTGATCAGTGTGTAGAAAATGCCTAGCCTGGTGCCAGGCACATGTTATGTGCTCCACAGTAATTAGTTCCTCCTCTCCCTGTCTTCATGTAGTGGTGGCCCTGGTGGTTGTTCATAGGATTCTTGTTTATAGAGAACCCAGCTGGGTAGCAATGCAGACCTGGTATAAGGAACAGTCATATAGTACTAGTCCAGTTACTGCTCTTGATTCTGTCCATATCCATGAAGATGTGTTCACAAGTTTTACTATTATATTAAATAGTATCTTCCTTGAGCCCCTGGGCTTTTCTATCTTGATGAGATTAGTTTGGTGACCTAAAGCAGGGGTGTCAAACTCAATTAAAACACGGGCCATTTGGTGCAACAGGCAAGATTCACCCGGGCCACATCACATTTACAAACGTCGCCAGAACTGAGTCAGCGCGTTCATACATGCCCACAGGCCCCCAGGAAAGGCACTGGGCCACGTGTATACTCATCTTCAGTAGTTAAAGGGTTAACAAAGGAATTGTGTGTATGGTATTGCCTCGATCTCCCCTAAGCGCTATTTTCTTCATAACAATTTTTTCTATTTTCACTTTATTTCAGAGCATCGTGGGCCACAAAAAATTACCTCGCGGGCCGCCAGTTTGACACCCTGCTCTAGATAATAGGATTTTCAGTGATACTAATAAATACTAATTCTGAAGAGCCTCATGATTTAAATAATTAAGAGGAGATTTCACTTTTGCTTGGAAATGTTATTTTCAGCCAGTGACACGTCAGCAGTAGTAAACATGCTGGAGAAAGAATGTTGTTTGCATGATGTAGTGCCAATCACTTATTTAGTTAGTTCACTTAAGATTGTCAATTTAATGCACAATACTTCCCAGATTCTTGCCTTCATTGCTTTTCCATTTTTACTCGATAACATTCAGAAAATATTTATTGAGAGTCTGCTATGTCTCAGGCACTTTTCAGAATCCTTTATCCACAATATAGTACATATTTAAATTTAGTTGGTTCTATATATGGTTAGACTGGGACATATTCCCACATGCTTTGGGCATATTAGTGCTCAATAAATGCTTGTTGAACAGAATGTAAACTTACTATTTTTTTAAATCATGATGATTACACAAAAAGTTTAAGGAAAAACACAAATTTAAGTAGCATTTCAAATATCTCTTCACCTGGGCATAAGTAATTTGGTTTCAGTAAGCTTCAACTTAATAATTACACTTAAAAGCTGCTGTACAGAGTGCCATAAGTTTGGCAGAAAAATTAAGATATATAAGATGTCCATGATTTATGGAGTAGTATCACAAAATAAGTATTGCTTCTGAGACATTTCTGGATAATACATAATCATATTTTTATATCAAGTACTTAGCACAGTACTTGACACTCAGTAGGCTTTTTCTTTCTTTCTTTTTTTTATTAACAGATTTATTTAGATGTAATTCACATACCAGAAAACTCATCCTCTTAAATGCTCAACTGGGGAAGGCAGGATAGCTCAGCCATTGAGTGCTTGTCTCACACTCTCAAGGTCCATGGTTTGATTCCCAGCCCCGGCTCTTGCAACCCCATACGCTGAACTGCGGCATAACAGGTAACTGCTGGACTGTGCAGCAAAGGTTCTTGCCTCCTACAGGCCCCTGGTTCAGTTTCCATCTCATGCACGCGGCCCCACGTCCACCTGTGTGGAATGAAACTATGTCACAACTAATGATGTGCAACTGTGGAGTCTGCTCTGGGCCCTCCCCCTTCTCTCTCTCTCTCTCCTTCTCTCAAACAGTAAATTCTTTTTTTAAATATTCAATTAAGTAGTTTTTACTATGTAAATAGATTTGTGCAACTGTCACCATAATTGAATTTTAAACATTTTCCTCCCCTCAAATCCATTCCCATTGGTAGTTACTCCCCATTCCCCCTTCTCCTGAGGCCCTGCAACCATTAATCTATTTTCTGTGTCTATGGGTTTACTTATTTTGGGTATTTCATATAAATGGGATTATACAATATGTGGTCTTTCGTGTTTGGTTTCTTTTACTTAGAATGATGTTTTCAAGGTTCACCCATGTAGCATATGTCTGTACTTCATTCTTTTTATGGGTGAATAATATTTCACTGTGAGGATATACTATATTATGCTTATTCATGAATCCATTAAAGGACAACAGATTTGTTTCCACTTTTTGGCTGTTAGGAATAATGCTCCTATGAACATTGATGTACAAGTTTTTGTATGGACATATGTTTTCATTTTTCTTACATAACTAGGGAGGGAACTGCTGGATGGATGGTAACTCTACCTGCAATCTTTTGAGAAGCTGGCAAATTGTTTTACAAAGTACCTGTACCATTCTAAAATCTCACAAGCAATGTATAAAGCTTTTAATTCTCTATATTTTCACCAACGCTTGCTATTTTCTGTCTTTATTATAGCCATTCTAGTGAGTGTGAAGTGTATCTCACTATGGGTATTGACTTGCATTTCCCTAGTGATTAATGATGTTGAATATATTTTTCATGTGCCTATTGGCTATTTGTATATCTTCTTTAGAGAAATGTCAATTCAAATTATTTGTCCATTTAAAAAATTGGGTTATTTGCTTTTTATTATTGAATTATAAGATTTCTTCATATATTCTTTATATATTTTAAAGTCCCTTAGATATATGATTTTAAAATATAGTCCTATTTGTCTTTTCAATTTATGGTGTCCTTTGAAGCCCAAAGATTTTAATTCTAATGAAGTCCAATTTATCTATTTTTCCCTTTGTCATTTATGTTTTTAGTGCCTCATCTAAGAAATTATTGCCTTCTCCATGGGCACGGACATTTCCACCTCCAATTTCTACTAAGAATTTGATAGTTTTAGCTCTTACATTTGATAGATTTTTTTTTTTTTCCCAAAGATTTATTTTATTGTTTTGAGAGGCGAGAGAGAACAGGGAATGACTCAGAGTTGTACATCATCAGTGGTGACATGGTTTCATTCCACACAAGGGGATGTGGGGGCCGGGTGGGAACTGAACTGGGGGTCTCCCACAAGGGAGGTGAGAACCTTCGCCACTGAGTCACCCCAGCGGTTACCTGTTGGGCCACAGTTCAGTATATGATCCCTGGACCTTGCGGTTGCAAGGCAAGCACTCAACCTGCTGAGCTTGCTCTGCATCCCACATTTGATGCATTTTGAGTTAGTTTTTGTATATGTGAGGTAGGGGACTAGCTTCATTCTTTTGCATGCAGATATCTAGTTGTCCCAACACCATTTGTTGAAAGGATTATTCTTTCCCCCACCAACCTGCCTTGGTTGACATCTTGTCAGCCAATTGATCATAGATACCGGTATATGAATTAATTTCTGGACTCTCTATTCTATTCCATTGATCTATACATTTATCTTAATGCCCAGACCAAATCGTTTTGATGATTGTAGCTTTGTAGTAAGTATTGAAATTGGAAAGTATTATTCCAAGTTTGTTTTCTCAAGAGTGCTTTTACATATTAGGTTTTTACGGAAATGGTTATTTAATGAGTGATAAAATGAATGAATGTTTCTATTTTTTAAAGTTTTATTTTTGGGGGAGAGGAGGAGGTTGGAGATTTTATCATCTTTAAAGGGATATGATTAAGATATGGTGATACAAAAGTACCTTCAAAAAACATGCCAGGACTGGTCCTATTTTATAATGATGCCTTAGGAAGCTAGGTTTCTAGTGCCTGGGCTGTATAACAGAAATCTGTTTCTGAATTCTCTGTAATTGGCACCATGCTGGGAGCATAGCAGGTGCTCAATAAATATTCATTGGTTAAATGCCTTGTCTTTTTTGTTTTGTTTTAATATATTCGCTGTCCTGTTGCTACTTTTAGTTGATAGTTGCTGAATTTACTATTTTTCTAGATGATTCAGTAACTCTGAAACTTTGGTTTAGAATTCTATTTTTCCTAAACTTCTGCCAGTTTTCTGCATACCACCAAAATATGCTAGACAGATGATTTTCCAGAATGGAATCACTAGTAATTCTTTTCAGATGGAGTATCAAGGAATCGGATTTGTCTCTCTTTTCCACTCTAATCTCTTCGCTATGACTTCTAAAGCCTTGCCTTCTCCTTAAGATGCCAAGAGCAGAAAATAAGTCCTATTTCCAAGGCTGGTGACATCCTGTTTTGAGTATCATTTCTCCTGGAAGACTTTCCAGATTGAGATACTGAGTGGACACTGAGTCTCTTAACAAATATACAATCTTGCATTGTCCATTACTCCCACACAAACTAAAAAGGGGTGGAGGTGGGGAGAGCCTTCATGTGCTGTAAAGTTTTGAATCTTCACATCTTTGTTTATATCTGTCTGTTCCTAATTTGGAATGTCAGACCTAGCCTATCCTCTGCATACCTAGCTAAAAAATTATAAAATACATTCCTAATTTAGGATTTAAATTTTAATAGTTTCCTTACCTCCCATCAAGCTCTGCTAGGCACACAAAGGGTACTCAGTAAATATTATTTGATGATTATTTTATTGTCTTCTCTTTCAGAACACCAGCTATGGAAAGGCTAAAGGTAGATTTCTTTGTAAGTGCTTAATACACAGAGCAAGATACCCAAAAAAGCAGCGATGAAATTGAAGTAAATCACTTATGTAATGAGCTGTGGGGCACCAAGCTTCAGTAGTTCAGCAGTCAAAAAGATGGGTAGAGTTATTTTACCTTCTCCTGCGGTGATTTACGTAAGTTGGTAGGACCAAAGCAAAGGGATACTGCTGGGATCCTGCCAGTCACCACCCTCCAATGCTCAATGGTAAATTCAAAGCCCTAGCTGGGGTCAGGAAACCGGGATCATAATTCTGGTGTCTCTACTGAGAAACTTTGGGAGCTCGTTTTCCATTAATGAATTAATTCAGTAAATACTAACTAGTTCCAATTATGTGCCAGGCACTGTGCTGGGGGCTGCAACTATAATAGCGAAAGATAAGATCTTTTCATTCATGGAATTTAATCTACAACTATTTCTCATCTCTTTAACAATGAGATAGTTTCTAAGTTCAATTTGAACTTTAGGGCCTGTTTAAACTTAGCATTTGATCACAAAGCTCAGAATATAGCAAAAGCTGCCCGCTACTATATAGTCGGTATATGGCTGATATGATTACGCTGGCTTTCCTTTACAAGGTACTTCTAACGGTGTTGGCTGCAAGTATTTTCAGTATCCCACCCAGCCTCGGAATTCAGCATGACCCTACTTTGCCTGACATGGTTATAGCGGCACTTATTTTCAAAACGCCCTAAGTCATTAGGCATTTGGTATTTCGAAAAGCTGTTTGAAAGGTTTCCTTTCGCCCAAGTCATGTATTTGCTGGATGACACGGGTTAGGGGTGCAGAAAAGTTGGTTTCGGTTTCCCAGGGCAGTCAAGTGCTGGGGTTGACTGATGTCGTCACGTGACCCTAACGTTTTGATCCAAGGACCTGAATGAAAAGACGGCTGAGGCGACTGCAAGCAGGAATGGTTCGTCATGCAGGTTTTAAGACAGCGCTCCGTCCTCTACACGGAACCCGGAAGCTTCCTTCGAAACGCACGCTTTCAGAGCATCCTAGTTTGCCCCAAGAAGCGTCCATGCCGCCACAACGCTCAGCAGCGCACAGAGGCGCAGGGCCGACACCTGTGGCTGAGGAACGGGAAGCCGCTGCGGTTGTCACGCGGGCTGGAGCCCGGAATCCTCTGACTGCGCAGGCGCCCGAGCGCCTAGGCGCGCTCCAGCCCTGGCCCCGCCTGCGCGCCGCCGCCAGCGGCGCGGGCCACGCCCGTGACGTCCACCGGGCGGGGCGGGGCGAGCCCGCGCAGTTGAATGGGAGCTGGGACGAGCTGCACATTCCAGCGGACCCACGTGACGCGGCCGCGCGGCCTGAGGTAAACAACCGCGGCCCCGCCTCCCGCCCCCTCCGCGCGCCCTGCACTGCTCCTCGCTTGCGGGACGCGCTCCAGCTGGGCGGGCGGCTTCTTCCGAGAGTCCCCAGCGGCCGCCGCGGGCCAGAGCAGCGGCAGCGGGTGCGGCATCCCGGGTCTGCGGGCCGAGCGCACCGGCTGGGGTCGAGCGCGCGTCCCCTTCCTGCCCCCACCCCGCGCTGTGGCGCAGCAGGAATTTGGCGGGGACCTGGTCGCTATTTGCGGCTCTTGACGCGCGGTCCATCTGCTGGCCTTGGGTCGTTTCTATTCTAGGGGCACTGGGTCACCGAGCTCGGCCGGCCTCCTCCCCCGGGCCCGGAGGGTGTGTCCCCCTCACCGGGGCTCGGCGCGCCTATAAGGGGCCGAGCGGTGGGCAAGGACATGCAGCTCTACAGCAGCGTCTGCACCCACTACCCAGCCGGGGGACCGGGTCCCACGGCCGCAGCCCCCGCTCCGCCCGCCGCGACCGCCGCCGCCGCCTTCAAGGTCTCCCTGCAGCCCCAGGGGCCCGCCAGCGGCGCGCCAGAGCCCGAGACCGGTGAGTGCCAGCCCGCCGTGAGCGCCGAGCCTCGGGAAGCCGCCGCCGCCGCCGCCGCCCCTGCCGCCAAGATGCCCGCCTTCTCCTGCTTCGAGATGGTGCCCGGGGCCGCCGCGCCCGTGTCGGCCGCCGCCGGCCCTCCGGGCGGGTCCTGTAAGCCGCCGTTGCCGCAGCATTACAAGTCCACGGCACAGATCACCGTGCGGGCCCTGGGCGCCGACCGGCTCCTGCTGCACGGGCCGGAGCCGGGAGCCGCGGGCCCCACCGCCCCGCGAGGCCGCTGCCTCCTGCTGGCCCCCGCGCCCGGCGCCCCGGTCCCGCCCCGGCGGGGCTCCTCGGCCTGGCTCCTGGAGGAGCTGCTGAGGCCCGACGGCCCGGAGACCGCGGGCCTGGACGCGACCCGGGAGGGGCCTGACCGAAGCTTCCGATTGAGCGAGCACCGCCAGGCCCTGGCCGCCGCTAAGCACCGGGGCCCCGCGCCGCCCCCTGGGAGCCCGGAGCCCAGCCCAGGGCCGTGGGGCGAGGAGCACCCGGCCGAGCGGAGCCTCCGGGTCTGGGAGAGGGCCGACGACGGCAGCGAGCCTCCCAGCGGGGACGAGGCGCGGCGGCCCGGCCCGGAGGCCGAGGCACCCTCGTCCCGGGGCGGCGAGGCCGCGCAGAGCAGCCCTGCCGAGGCGGCGCTCATCGCCAGGTCGGATGGCAGGGACGAGAAACTGGCCCTGTACCTGGCAGAGGTGGAGCGGCAGGACAAGTACTTGCGGCAGAGGAATAAGTACCGATTTCACATCATCCCCGACGGCAACTGCCTGTACCGAGCGGTGAGCAAGACGGTGTACGGGGACCAGAGCCTGCACCGGGAGCTGAGGGAACAGACGGTGCACTACATCGCCGATCATCTCGACCACTTTAGCCCCCTGATCGAGGGCGACGTCGGGGAGTTTATCATCGCTGCTGCTCAGGACGGGGCGTGGGCCGGGTACCCGGAATTGCTGGCTATGGGGCAGATGCTGAATGTGAATATACACTTAACGACTGGAGGGAGGTTGGAGAGCCCCACGGTGTCTACCATGATTCACTATTTGGGCCCCGAGGATTCCCTAAGGCCTAGTATTTGGCTCAGTTGGCTCAGCAATGGACATTATGATGCGGTGTTTGATCACTCCTATCCTAATCCAGAGTATGATAATTGGTGCAAGCAGACTCAAGTGCAAAGAAAACGCGATGAAGAACTTGCCAAATCCATGGCCATCTCTCTCTCCAAAATGTATATCGAACAAAATGCATGCTCCTGAAGTGTCTGAAAAGCTACACCCTGGGAAAAGTGCGTACATAATTTGTGTTTGGGGAATTATATGAACTCTAATCAGGGTAATAGCACTTTTAAACTTTCCTGGTAGATCTACAGTAGGTGTAATGCCTTAATCATTTTTTTGAATGTTTTTCTTCTCAGAGCTGAAGGTTGCTGGGCACCTGAACGATGTTTCATGATAGCCTTGGGTGATCCTACTGCTATTTATAATTTGCTGTATAAAGTTAGCACTAATTAATTTGCAAGCTAATTTCTCAAAGTGAAAATCTGTTCATTCCTGGTAATCTATTTTCTATAAAAATGTATTTTTGCACAACATTTTAAAAAGTTGATGTAACTTTATGACGTGTCCCATTTTGACAAATGGCTTTCTGGCATAAATCCAGAGAAGCGCTTTATATGAAGTTTGTTATTTTGAACAAGAGTTTGTGATTTAGTAGTTATTTTGTGTTGCTTTACAATTAGGTAATTATTTCAAATGGACATTGATACATTTATGTTACCAGATGATTGGCCCATTCCATTTTGATGAAACAGATGTTGTTTGGAAATCATTATTTTTTCTAGAAATGGTCAGCCTTTTAAAGAGAAATACTTAAGGGAAAATTGTGGGAAGAATTTCTCTCTAATGGATAGGGGTGGTACCAGCTCTTACTTGAATGAAAGTCTGATATTTGCTGATGGCAGAGTGATTATTCTGTCCTTTGGTTGATGTTTAGAGTAGGTTGGTGCTCTCAGTTGTTTTTATTTATATTTGTCATTTTGTTTGGTATAAAACTTTGGGATACGATGAGCCTCCTGCTTTTTATATAGCTTCTTGGATTCAGCTAAGATTTGAAAATAGGATGAATGCCTTGAACCGAACTTGGCAGTTATTTTATAGCAGGGGAACACTGTCTTAATATTCTATTCCTTTTAAATTTTTTCAAAAGGCAAAATAGGATTGCCCTGTATTGTGTATAAATAAAAATGTCTGTAAACAGAGCTTGTATGGTTTGCTGGGTCAAACAATGTTCCCAACCTAAAATCTATCTCATTTCCACTTTAACTACTTTTAGTCATATTTATTAAGTAATGCAGTTTGTACTTTTTTATTTTGTAACATTTTGTGATTTTTTTGTACAATACTGTATTTGTACAATAGAGCAATTCTCAGCTGATGGAATGAATGAATAAAATACATAATTTTACTTTTACAATGTCTTTGGCTAAAGTGGTTTTTGAATTACAGAGTGACGTCTGTAGGAACCGTTCTTTCATATACATGATTGTTCTCATGTGTAAAGATGTCAGAAATATGAGAGAGGTTTTTTTTAAGTTCTCATATGAACCGCATAGGATAATCAGTAATTTCAAAGAATTAGTCTAACATAATTTGAAGGTGGAGTAATTCAAGGAATTGCTCTCATTCTAATTCTAATTCCTATCTAAAACTGTAGATACTGACTAGTGAACTGAGAAGTTCAAGTCTTGTTACCGAGCACAATGTCTAATTAAATATCGGATTTGTGTTTCATTCACTCTGCATAGATTCTAAGGTTTTAAAGAGGAATCAAAGCAGTGCCTTAATGATCTAACCTGGCCTTTTGAAACCATAGGAATCTTTAAATTTTAAGTTGTGTTATCAGATTTAGTTGAGAAGTGCACCAGTATGTATAGTACTCGGTATATTTATTGAAGGAAAAGCCCATAGTTTAATTTTTACTTTTTGGTTGATTGCTTAAATATCATGGTTATAAAACACAATTGAGCTTGAGTCCACTGCTTAAGCACATTTTTGGAAGGATGCCATTGGTCATCAAGGAAAGACAGTTTGGCCAAGGTTTAAATGTTAACTATTCATCTCTTTTTTGTAGGTAAGATAAGGTTTACTTCATGGCTTCACTAATTATGTAACTTAGTAAGAAAAGAATTATTTCATTTGAATCACCTGGCTAATTATGGTTCTTCCCCTTTCTCCACTTTAGAGCTGTATAAAATTTGGGGATGCTTACAATTTATACAAACTAATAGACTCATTAGGTATAAGTTCATAAAAATGCATTCTATAAGCCCATTACTGCTTTTTGTGTTCTTTTCCATTTTCAAATGAGGATCCCGAGTCGTCGATTTAGATTCCCAAGGTGATGTTTTTAAATAAAATTACATGCATCCTAAGATTGTGTTACATGGCAGCATTATTTTAGTTGTCTTGCTTAAAAGTTCTGTTTGATTTTCCCATCCTCTTTTTATGGCTTTGTTTTTTTTATAAGAAGAAATGTAGTATTCATCACTTCCTTGTGCTTAATGTTTATTCTCTACTGCTATACCAGTTTTATAGTTGGAAGTAGCAGTCATGGATCACTGAAGACTTGAACAGTGGAAGAGGTGGAAATGTAGTTAACTCCTATTTGCTTTTAGGGAACAGACTTATTGAACATTTCATTCCTTCATTTATTCTTACAAAGGTTCAAAACAAAGAAACAATTGATGCTGGGAGTTAAAGTTTCTTTAGACTTTATTCCCTTCCCCATAAAATACGGTGGAGGATAAATCTGTAAGTAAACCTGTTTTTTTTTTTTCAGGTAAATTAGTATGAAAATCATACTATTGAAAAATTTATTAAAGTAGTACAGAGATTGAAAACTGATACAAATAACTATTAGGATGATTTTTAAAATTACTGTTCATTTAAAAACTAAAATGGCATAGTACTGCCACACTTTGGCAAAAAACTAATTCCTTGAAGCTTTGATTCATTTTCCACTCAAATTTTTTCTCTTAAGATTAAATATAGTCAATTTAGTGTATTTCATTGGATTGAATAGGAAAACACTAATTGATAAGTGGGTATATACATATGATACTTAAGATGTTCCTATACTTGTAGTTCATGTGCTTGATACAGCAAAATTTTCATTAGGCATAAATTCTTTTCTCAGAAGCTACATTTTATAGAGAGGAAATGCCATAGGATCCCTTGAATATCAGAAATGGTTAGCCTCAGCTTGGGTAAATACGTTGCCATGTTTTCTTTATAATTTTTATACTGAAAAAAAGGAATCTTAAGTTAATATCACTACTTGATTAACTCTTACGTTACATGTTTTTCCTCTTCCCCTAAAAGATGAGAAAATTAAACTAACATTTTACCATGGTGCTCATATGGAGGAAAAGCATTAGAGAAGAAAAATAGATTTTAAACCTTTGGACATCTGATAATTTGATAGGTAGGTAAATGTACTGGATAAATTGGGTGTGTATATGCTTCAAATGTGTAACATGTTCACATTTAGTAATTTGTCAAATGAAATTGTAAGTCTAGGCTTTTTTTTTTTTTTTAATCCCTAGAGTGACTGTATCTCAGAAGCACTGAGAAACTAGGTGATGTTTAATTGTTTAATTCTCCCTATCAACTGAGCTCAATAGGCATAGACTACATTGTGTTCCCTCTTGACTCCTTTGGTTCCAACCCAGTACCTAGCAGAGTACGTGCTTAGTAAATATTTGCTGAATGAAGGAATGAGTTGAAGGTAAATGTGAGCTTTGAAAAATATTTAGTTGGTGGATGGTGAGCTTAAATAAAATGATTTGACTCTAAAATTACTGGGAATTATCACTGACGGGAGTGATCCTGAGCATTTTAAACTGAAGTAGTAGTATAAAAAGACATGGAAGTATTGAATTCTATGATGGAAAACTAGGTTTTGAAACCAAAAATTAGAATTACCAATTTATCTTTGTGTCATTTTCTAAATATCTTGAGAACGAAACCAAGAAGAATTATTTAAAAATGGAACTTCCATTAACCTGAAGGGATTTTGAAGGTGTTGCTTGTCCAGAGGGACTTGGTCTGCCTTACTTTAGGAATCACACCCATCCCAAGTCCATTATACTCAATTTCTAGTTTTGCTATGTATTCGTTCTATAGCCTGATTGAGAAGAAAATGTTGGCTAGATTTCAAGCATGTTTTTGGACTGTTGTGTTTAAAAGTACTGGCTGCATGTTTGCACATTTGGTCAATGGACTTGGGCAAGTAGCATGAATCAGATAAAAAACGTCTCTCTATTGGGGAAAAAAAAAATCAGTGTATTTTCTCTTACTATAAATTAGGGCAGTGACAATTCTAAAAGTAAAGGTCAGAGAGATAGTACCCTGTTTCCCCGAAAATAAGACAGTGTCTTATACCCTGTTTCCCCGAAAATAAGACAGTGTCTTACCCTGTTTCCCCGAAAATAAGACAGTGTCTTATATTAATTTTTGCTCCCAATGATGCGCTAGGTCTTATTTTCAGGGGGATGCCTTATACGTATTTCAGCGAGAGGCAAAAGTGTAAGTAGGTCTTATTTTCGGGGGATGTCTTACTTTTGGGGAAACACTATCATCAGATTACTTGTAAAACCTTACCTAGCCTGGTTTCTGACAAGTGAATAAATAATCCAACAGTCTGTTTATGTGTAAAAGGTAAAAAAATAACTGCTTTTGATGATATTCTCTATGGTACACTTATTTGCCTTTGTAAAAATAACAATATCATTTAATCTTCTCTCAATTACTTGGGGCTCTCATGGTGGCATGGGTAGATGGGCCTTGCATCCTTGGCAGATTGCTGACGTGTGACGGTCCCTTTTATTTAAGCTGCAGGCATGTCCAACCTGCGTCCCAGGATGGCTTCTAATGCGGCTCAACACGAATTCTTAAAACAGTATGAGATTTTTTTGTGTGACCTTTCTTTTCTTCCTTTTTTAGCTCATCAGCTATCATTAGTGTTAGTGCATTTTATGTGTGGCCCAAGACAATTCTTCCGATGTGGCCCAGGGAAGCCAAAGACTGGATACCGCTGCTGTAATGGATCTCAGAGTGCTGGGACTTTTATCTTGTTCTATACTTTCCTGTCTCCTCCCTCACATTCCGATTGTTCTCACTATTGTCACTTTCAGCTCTTAATTCCACATTATGATTTCCTATGTTGGATTAGAGACAGCAAACTCGCTTGTCAGAATTGACTCATAAGAGGAAATGGGTTTCTAAGATGCTCTGTGCTGAGTAATGTGCTTCAGCTTTAGTTTTTGGTCAACCAGAGAGCTTTGTTTCCTTCATCTTTATCTTCTTTTTTTGCATCCTGAAAATGTTGAACTTATCTGATGAAGGGATCTCAGAATGCATGCAGTGGTGGATATTAAAACAAAATAGTGCCAAAATTGGAGTTGACTTGTCATTGCCTAGATTTATCTGACATCTACCAACCTCTATGGGTGCCAGTTAAATGAGTGAGGGTCTACAGTCTTTCGCTTCCTCTTTGCCATATGTAATCCTTTATAGTATGTATGTACCTGCCATTGTCTTTTTGGAGCTTATACATTTTTGTATTTAGCTTTCTGGTCCACCAAGATGTGCTAATTATAAGGTAGGTAATTCACATATCCATCAGGTTTTCAAATTTCAGTGCACATCAACAGGTCCAGTACAAATGTGACTGCTCTTTGTTGAACTTCCTCTCCCTGTTACTTCTTTAACAGATGTGTGCTAGGTCTATATTTGGATAAATAAGTTTGTCTTTCTCATCCTGGAGTAAAGCATTTTTCCCTTATATTGATTAGAATGGCTGAACAGATTTAGTAGACACCCAGCTGACACATGGAAAGTGACATATTGAAAAAATTCTAGTTGGATATGGACATTTTATATTTTAAAGCTGTTAAAGTAGAATCCCTCTGCCCCAAGCATTTTATACTTTGAACTTTGAACTGGAATGGTTTTAGCAAGTGTTAACGCCAAACAGATTGGCAATATATAGAGTAGCCTCAGTCATGTGTGCTTGAGATGATGATTACATCTAAACAATTGTTCCACTTAGAAGTTCTCTGAATAATTTTAGGACTGGACAATGTGGTTGTATTTCTTAGCTTATCAAGGTACGGAAAGGTGGTGTACAAAATAGGTAACTGTGAAGGGAATTTATACCCATGTGTCGTGTAACACCTGTGCAGCCAATTTGTAAAATAAACTCAAATAAGGCTTTCAGTTCTAATGACAAACAGGAAACATTCACGCTTTTTGTTTCTTACAGTGAAACATGAGCTATACTGGTGATGTAATAGGAATGAAAGAAGAGAAAGAGTATAGTCAGGAAATTCTTAGTTAGCTGTCACTTCACTGCCTTTGCCATCTTGCTGAAAAGTGCCAGACCTAGTGGGAGTAAACAATTATGTTGTTTACTTTAAATCTAAACCATGCTCACATCTCAAACAGTAGATGTCTGAATCAGAAACCTCAGTAACTGCTTAAGCAGAATTTCAGGACAAAGAAGAGATTTAAGATGTAGGTAGCGCTTTTCAAAATAAAGCAATTCTCTGATAGGTTTTTTCATTACCTTTTATATTTTATTGATAGTGGCTATTGGCAGAAGACATACTAAGAATTGTAGCAATTTGCAAAGAGATGGCTGGACTGATTTAGAAGGCAATTTGACCATAAAAGAATGGACAGTGCAGTTTTAATAGCTGCTGTAACAAAAAGAAGTGTATTTCACTTGTTCTTCCAACAAGAACAGGGCAGCTTTGCTTGTAAAGTAATTCCCTGAACATTGATGCGGTGTGCGTGATCTGAGGTGGTTCACCTCCGTGTCTGGACTTCAGCTGATGAGAAGGCACTGAGCACAAAGCCTGATGGGGTGTACTGCACTGCTGCTTGTTTGTTGGCCTGCACTTTGTCGCGTGGCCTCATCAGACTCAGAAATATCAGCCAGACTGTTCCCAAGAAGAAGGAAAACTGGATGCTGGCAGGAAAAAGGTAATCTCTTCTAAATTTTTATTTATTAGGAATGGTTTAGGGTTAAAATATCGTTAAGAAGAAAATCATGATATTGAAGGATCTGGGAATAAAGTCAGTAAAATATACATTGTTTCACATTACAAAGATATACAAGCAGAATTCATAGTTAACCGTAATTCCGGGTTCCTTATTAGTGCCTGGACAATGTATTTGCCACAGGTTAAACATGTATATGGCAAAGCCTGCTGTATTTTAAGAAGGCTGCTTTTTTTTTTTTCTATTTCCTTTCTATTATTAATTGTTCTTTAGCATATCAGAAATATCTTGAAAATCTTGCCTTCAGCACAAGCCTGGGTTTTCTTCAGAAAGAAGAATACAGAAAACGTTTTCCCGTTTAGGTTTTTGCAGATCTTGCTTTTTTAGGAATATTGCTGGGTTCACTTCTCCCTCTTTATTTTCTAATTATTTTTTCTTTACATTGTCATGCTTGGTTTTCTTTTAGACTAATTGTATGTGGTCTGCTTTGCATAAAATTAGGTGATCTTTACTAATTTTTACTAATTTACCGAGTCTTTAAAAGAAAATGACTGAACCTCACTTCATAAAAAGGGGGGAAAATACCATTAGTGGGCACATAGCAGACTGGAGGCTCCAAAATGGGGTCATATTTAGAATTTAAGGATGAGGCTTACTCTCTGAAGTTACAGTTAATAAAAATCATCATAAAGGAATCAGAGCAGGCAACTATAAATATAACCCACAACAAGATATGGTCACTGAAGTTCTTGTTGAGCAAAAGGGGGTCCTCCCAGTTGTGTCAGGACAGGTATATAATAAGCTTATTTTGAGACAGTGTAAATCAAAAGCAGATGATGTAAAGAAAGCCAGAACTGACCAAAATACCTATATACAAAGATCTGTCTGTCTATTCCGTTGTAGAAATATAATGTCATGAGAAAAGGGCAGTGATCTGTATGATGTCACAAGAAAAGGGTGGTGAACTGTATGATGTCACAAAAGGACAATGATCTGTATGATGTCAGAAGAGAAGAGGTAATCTATATGCTGTCACAGGAGAAGGGTGTGATCTGTGTGATGTCACAAGAGAAGGGTGGTGATCTGTATGGTGGCACAAGAGAAGCAGTGATCTATGTTACAAGAGAAGGAAGGTGATCTGTATGATGTCAGAAGAGAAGCGGTAATCTGTATGATGTCACAAAGAAGGGTGGTAATCTGTATGATGTCACAAGTGAAGGATGGTAATCTATGATGTCAAGAGAAGCAGTGATCTGTATGATGTCAGAAGAGGTGATCTATGATGTTACAAGAGAAGGGAGGTGATCAGTATGATGTCACAAGAAGCAGTGATATGTATGATGTCACAAGAGTGGTAATCTGTATGATGTCACAAGAGAAGTGATCTGTATGATGTCACAAGAGAAGGGTGTGATCTGTATGCTGTCATAAGAGAAGGGTGTGATCTGTATGCTGTCACAAGAGAAGTGTGGTGAGCTGTATACTGTCATAAGAGAAGGGAGGTGATTTGTATGATGTCACAAGAGGCGGTGATATGTATGATGTCACAAGAGAAGGGTGTGATCTGTATGATGTCACACAAGAAGCAGTGATCTGTATGATGTCACAAGAGAAGAGTGGTAATCTGTATGATGTCACAAGAGAATCGGTGATCTGTATGATGTCACAAGAGAAGGGTGTGATCTGTATGCTGTCACAAGAGAAGTGGTGATTTGTATGATGTCATAAGAGAAGGGTGTGATCTGTATGATGTCACAAGAGAAGGGTGTGATCTGTATGATGTCACAAGAGATGGGTGGTAATCTAGGATATCAGAAGAGAAGCAGTGATCTGTATGATGTCACAAAAGAAGTAGTGGTCTCTATGATGTCACCAGAGAAGGGTGGTGATCTGTCTGATTCCTAGAGAAAAGGGAGCCAAGGAATAAATTGATCATTGTATCTCTACTTTCATCTGAATGAGAAAATGCCTTGGGCTAGCCACACTAATATGTTGAATAGATAAAAAAGATAAAGGAAAATACTTTTTGGAAATAGGAAGTAAATATTCTTTCAACAAATATTGACTGCTTGGAGGTACTATGCTATGTACTATGTAAACGCCCAAGTTATATGGCAATAGATTTTTAATAAGTGGAGGCTGTAATTATACCTTGTTCACAAATTATTTTGCTCATGAGAGAGTTTTTGGAGTCAAGTCTGCTGGGGTTCAAATCTGGGCTGAACCACTTACTATAATCATGACCTTGGGTATGTTAATTTCTTTAACGGTGCTGTGTCATTTGTATATGAAAATAGTTATTTGTATTTCTTTCACAAGGTTGTTGTAAGGATTAAATTAGAAATAGATAATGTATATATATATCTCAAGCATAAAGTTAGCACTCAGTAATGTTAGCTACATCTATAATTATCTTTAGCATCATGGGCCTACTTAGTTTCATAGGCATTGAACCTGGTTTATAGCTGTGCCTTCAGGTTTCATCCAGATTTTCTATTCTCTGTTTACTGTGATATAAACTATTTTTTAGTATTGATTACTAGCCTGGTATTGTGTTTCATTACTTAATAGTGGGTTTTTGCTTTTTTAAAAATTTATACAAATATTTTAATTTTTTTTTACACTGGCATATTTAATATTGAAATTTTATTTCAAAACTTGAAAAGTGTAAAATTTAATATTGAGATTTTATTTCAAAACTTGAAAAATGTAAGTGCTTTTGAAAACAGCTAGTATAGAGTGGCTTCCATTCTGACATATATTTATATTTTCCTATAGCCAGTACCTGTTGATAGCTTCAATATGCTTAAATGTATCAAAACTATGAAATGGACAACATTTTTTTGACTGGGGAATTTTAAGTGGGATTTTGATCATCCCTGGTTCATGTGCTTAGAAACTATGGGATGCTTTTCTTTATCTGATATCCTGCTTTGGTTGACTTGTCTTTAGTGAATTGTTTCATCCACCAAATTGTTCTTTTATTTGGGCGACACCATTTTGAATTTTCTAGATTCATGAATCTCATTTTTTCCTCATTACCTTTGTGAAGGAAGAAAGTATAGGGGTTATTTCTATGTTAAAGAAGATGAAATGGACACCGAGAGAAATCAAGTTTTCATAGGTGGTGGTAGTGTTGGGACTAGTACTCAGGCCTCTTTATTTTAAGCCTGGATGTTTTAGGTTACAGCATATGTTTTCCCCAGTGGATTGGTAGTAGCTTCCAGGGCCCCTGTATTGAGAAGGAGTCGTGCCCAGTGTTGGTATGAGAGTCCATAGTCCATGAGGGCAGAAGGAAGTGGCAGCTCATGAGACAGATATTTGCTGTTTGTGTGTTAGACTATGTTGTATAAGTGCCTTTTCTGTGGATGCTTTGCAGAGTTGAGGCAAGCTTGCTTCATTTATAATGGTTTTCTGGGAAAACTCAGCTTTAATTTTGTAACTCTTAGAAAAATACTCATGCTTTGTATTTCACTTTTATAAAGAAGCAATACAATGAAATTCTTGATGTTAAGAAAACATAATTTTCAGGGCAATGCAAAGCTATAAAAATGGGGATCAGGGGAAACCGGATGGCTCAGTGGGTTAAGCGATCGCTTTGCAGCCCTGGGGACTGAGGATCGAATCCTGGCCCTGGCTGATGTAGACCTATATGCGGAACTGTGGTGTGCTTCCCATGTAGGAGGTCCCCAACCCAGTTTCTACCCTGCGAGGCTTCTGCCCACCTGTGTGGAACAAAACTATGTCAAAAACTAATGAAGTTCAACTATGGAGACTGCTCTGGACCCTCCCCCTTCTGTCTCTCTCTCTCTCTGTACAATAAAATAAATCTTAAAAAAAATTATAAAAAATGGGGGGGCGGTGGACAGGTAATGGCCCAGGGAGATTTAGTAGGTCTGCAGTGAAGCATGGGCATTATGTGTTTAAAAGTCTGCTTACGGTAGGTGATTTTGATGGTCAGCTAGGTTTAGGAGCCCTTGAATTACAGGACGAGCTTACAAATCTCATTGAGTCAGGGAGCTCTGTGACATTTAGAAAGATTAGGAGAGCTAAGATTAAGAATAAGGAGTATGGGGAAAGCCGGGACGGCTCAGCGGGTTGAGCGCTCGCTTTGAGGCCACGAGGACCGAGGATCGAATCCCGGCTCCAGCCCAGGCAGGACCCACATGCTGAACTGGGGAGTTCCCACAGTTCGGTTCTCTGGCTGTCTCTGTCTCTGTCTCTCTCTCTATCTGTCAAAAGTAAAATAGAAATGAATATGCACTGAAGATAAAACAATTACTCTCTATAAAATATAAAAAGATAAAAAAAAAAAAAAAAGAATAAGGAGTATAATGACAGGTCGTAAAATCACGAATGTTATTAACAGGATGAACATGGATGTGCTGTCCAAATCCTGACATCCCATGATGAGGTGCATTTGTTCAGTTTGATTGTTGTATGTGTACATATGTCCCGTTTGTCCACAATACGCAAGCAGAGAAGACAATGAATTCAGAGCGCAGCGGCACTTGTTAGGAGTCGAGCCAGTTGGTGGCTCTTAACAGCTGGCTTCTTCTGGGAGCTGCCCTTGGAGAGTCCTCTGCTACTGCAGGTGGCCCACAGGGGAAGGTCAGGTTCACTCTGCTTCTTAAAGAGAAAGGGTCTTAACACTAGTCAGGATTCTTTGGATTGCAAATGTCAAGAACTGATTCAAACTGGCTGCAGACAAAGAAGAGGATGATGTCCTGACCCGAGTTGCTGAGCAGGATCCTGGCAGAGCACAGTTAGCCGAAGAGGGAAGTCTGATTCACGCAAGCCTGCCTCTTTGGCTTTCCTCTCCTTAGTTCTCTGCTTTTGTATATTTAAATGTTGGCCTCATTTCTTTCTGGTGCAGAAGACATATCCTGTGACTGCAGGTGGTCTCCCATAGCACCTCCAATGACAGGGAGTCCGTCTCCTCATCTGTGTCAGTGGGTCCCAAACTTAAGTGAGCACTGGACTTACCTGAATTGCTTGTTAAATGACAGGGGGTAGGGCTACCACCAGTGTTTCTGGTTCGGGAGGCTTGGGGTGGGGACCAAGGCATTTGAATGTCTGCTGATGCTGCCGAACCCAGCACCACCGGGCTGAATATTCATCCCAGAAGACAGCCTTTTCTCCTCTGGACTTGGTGTTTGCTGCTTGCACATGTGGTGCTTGGTTCCCATTGTTTTCACAGTTATAATAGTTATCCTTAGTGATTTATCTAGCCTTTTGTCATTTACTCTTCAAGATAATTCCAGGAAGTAGGTTCTATGTTGTTTCCTTTAAGTGAAGGAGAGGGAGAGGTATGTGCCCTGCATGCAGTTGACCTTCCATACATTTTTCTAAGTATAGAGGGAATACTAGGTTTAAAAAATGCTATTTTCAATATATTTTCCACTTCTCCCTCCCAAAATACTTCCTGAAAAATGATGGGAAAAAATTCATCCCACAAGGACAAAGAAAATGAGAAAGGAGGTGACAATGATGAAACACAGTGGAAAACTGAAGAAGGATGGTAAATGATTTAGCAGAGCTGAGAGCTGAAAACCTGACCAGACTCCGGGAAAGGCCAGAAGCAGCCTTGTCCTGCAGAATTACCGGGAGAAAAGAATTGGAGTCAGTTCTGATGGTGGCAGTACAGGCGGGGTTAAAACAGGGCATTTGGGGACACAGCCCCAGCCCCTCTCCCCACTTAGGTCTGAGAATACTGGCTGCCAAACTTACACCCCTCCACTGCTCTGCACACCCTTAGATTTCTTTCCGGGGAAATAGACTAGACTGAGATAGGCAACCCAGATAGACTCTCAGTTGAGTCCTCGGTAAAATAGTCACTCCAGATCATCTAGAAGAAAGCCACTGCTCAAGAAACACCACCAATCCAATCACACATTCCAATCAGCTTTTTCTTTGGAAATACCAGTGTCATGGGACATGAGGCATGTTACATTATCTCTAAAACAAAAGAGAGATACCAACAAATGAAAGCAGAACAGAAAAGGAAACAGCAAGTGAAAAGGAAAGAGAAAGGAAACAATGCAGCGAGTGGAAGAAATCAGCATAGGAAAAAAGTAAATACGTCTATAATTGATATCTTCAGAGAGTTAAGATCAAGGATCCTGGAGAACTGAATGCTATTTTTACAAGGTACTCTTGTGAGTTATAAAAATCATGGCTAAAGTTAAATATTCAGAAGTTTGGAAGATAAAGTGGAGGCAATTTCTCTGAAGGTAGAGCAAGGAGACATGGAATAGAAAATAGAGGCAAAGTAAGAAAATGAGATTAATCTAGGAAGTCCAATATTTGATGAATAGGTGTTCCAGAGATAGAACAGAGACGATGCTTGAGAAGAAAGATTATGCAAAAGATTTCCCAGAGCTCAAGAAACAGTCTCCACAGATCAAGGTCCCACTGAACATCTAGTCATCATGGACAGCCTAACAGGTGTGTCTGTGGACTAAGATGTGAATGGTGCAGTGCACAACATGTACAACTATGTGTAGGAGCCCAGTTTATTCAAGAAGACCCACACCATGGCATTTCAAGTAGATATTCTGGAGTATTACGGGTAAAAAGCATAGCCTCAAAGCTTTCAGAGAAGAAGAGAACCTTAGGAACAAGAATAATATCAGCCTTCTCAACAGAAACATCATAACCATGGAAGAATGCTTTGCAAATTCTGAGGGAAAATGATTTCTGAGCTACAATTCTATAATCAGTGATATCATTTAGTATTCTTAATTGTAAACAGCAGAATCTGTATAGTTAGTTAAAGCAGATGAGAAACTTACTGACCTCAGATTGTTTAGGTTTTTCATGAACATTTCCAGTGAGTGAGACAACGCAGGTTTTCATGCCACATTGTGAGGTTTCACACCCAAAGACCACTGTGGAGGCTGCACCTGACAAAACATCTCCACTGCCACATGCAGCACAACCACCACAGCTGACAGCAATGACGAAGACTCCCCACCACTGAGCCATCCTTCCCCTCCAGGGGAGATATCTCTACTTACACCAGTCACCGTAAAGCTGGATTCAAACAGCTGCTCTCTCACGTTGCTTACTTTTGAAATGAAGCCTCACACAGGGATGTCATTGGAAGAGTTTAGATTACCTACCTTCTCCCTCATTGCCAGCAGCAAATGAGCATGTTCTAGGTTCTACCTTGGAAAAATGGGCATGTAGGGGTTTTACCAAAGGAAAGGTGACCAAAAGATCTTGGGTGGCACCAAAAATAAACCATATTTACTATACCAGTCAAACTATTTTTTTTTAAGATTTATTTTTATTGTTTTTGACAGAGAGAGAGAGAGAGAGAGAGAGAGAGATACAGATACAGAGACAGAGAGAAGAGGGAGGGCCCAGAGCAGTCTCCATATTGTACATTGGTTTTTCCACATAGTTTTATTCCACAGGTGGGAGTGGGGCTGCACAGGGCAGGAACTGGGCCAGGATCTCACCCCAGTGAGAACCGAACTGGGGTTACTCCCCAGTTCAGCATGTGGGTCCGCATGGGCCGGGCCGGGATTCGATCCTCGGTCCCCGGGGCTGCAAAGTGAGCACTTAACCCACTGAGCCATCCTGGCTTCCCCACCAGCCAAACTATTAAGAGTGAGGGTAAAACAAACATTTCCAGATATTCAAGTCTCAAAAAAATCTATTACCCCCTCAAGCTTTCTCAGAAGTTACTGTAAGAAGTTCTACCTCCATGAGGGTATAAAGCAAGGAAAACTAAGACATAGGATCTAGGAAACAGGTGTCTATCTCAGACAAGACGAAGAACAAAAGGAACCCCCATGATGGCATGGAAGGAGCCCGCAGGTTGGCTAGGCAGCAGGTCTAGACAGCAGTCAGCCAAGCCGGGAGCAGGTGGACACCGGGATTGTGGAGGGCTGGCTGGGAGGACGCGTGTGAATGTTGTGAGGGGCGCTGATACGGCTGTCGAATAACTTTGGGACAGATCAGTGATCAGAGCATAAAAAGCTAAGCAAGCAGAAGATGACGACTATTACTGTTAGGGAGAACAGAAAAGTGACACAAGCAAAGGAAAGAGAATCACATGTAAACTATATACCCTGAATACTGAATTAGCAAAAACTAAGCATATGATTATGCTGGGAAGGTAAGAGAGGGGAAGTACATGTATGTGTGTAAGAGAGTTAAATTCTTATCTTCCATAACAGAAAGTCAATGCATATTATCTAAAGGAAAAATAGGGGGTTTTAAAATACTTATTATATATCATTATTATGTATTTGCATGAATGTAAACTGCATTTTATTAATTTGCATAATGATAATAATAGAAGCACATTATTTTAAAATATGAAGGCACATACCAGAATAAAGGTAAAAGGAGTAAAGCTAGTTACCTATGAGGAGTGGGAGAGTTTTGGCAGGGGACTACTGTCTTTCATTTTGAACTGTTAAACTATATGACTTTAAAAATTAGAACTTAATAAAAATAACGAACAAGGATAAATTCAGATTCTTGCAAGCTCTGTGTCTGAGATTTTAGATGTTCGGTGCTGTTCTTAATGCTATGGTACGATGATAAAGACCTTACTTCTTGTACTAGTATGTAATACTTTAAGTGGCATAAATAAGAGGCCTGTGTGGTAGGAGGGAAAGCAATGAACAGAATTACATTCAGTCTGTATTTAAGTGAAACTAGATTCAGGTCTGTTCTACACAGATCAGAACATAAGCTCAGGGCCTATGAGTCCCTGCAATTTACTAGAAGAAATGGTAGAGAAAGGAGACTAGCGGGTCCAGCAGGGTAACTGCATGCTGGAGCATTAATTTCTGCTGTGGTAACTAGTTAATCATTGAGGCATCTGAGAGCTGGTGGTTGGAAGATCCATGCCCCCTCACACAGACCTTGTCAGATAGCTAGAGGGTTTCAATGCCCTCCGTGGAAATGCAAACTAAGATATCATCCCCCCTTCAGGAACTAGTAACCTGGTGGGAGCATAAAATCATAGAGGAAATGACCATACCAAAAATGGATTAAATTTGTTTTGTTGAAAGAGTTGACCCTTGCAATTCAGAAAAGGGGGAAGTGAGTGAGATTTGAGTTCTCAAAAGAGCTTTGTGGAGGAGACAGGACTCAGAGCAGACTTTGAAGGGAGGAAAATACTAGAATAGTAAGAGAGAGGGAGAGGAACCACACTAGTGAACACACAGAGATGGAAATGAGTGTGGTGTATTCTGATCAGTAAAATAACAGGCCTCAAGTGCCTTAGGAGGAATTCTTCCCCAGTGGTGGAGTACTAGGGGAAATGTTGGGTAGGTAAGATGAGGCTACACTAGAAGATATTAAAAGTCAGGAAGCTCTCTCTGTCTCTTGTCTGTCTCTGTCTCTGTCAAAAACAATAAAATAAATCTTTAAAAAAAATGGGGGGATGGGGGGCCTGGATGGCTCAGCCAATAAACCACTCGCTTTGCAGCCCTGGGGACTGAGGATTGAATCCCAGCCCCAGCCTTGGCCTGTGTGGGCCCATATGCTGAACCAGGGTGTGCCTCCCATGTGGGAGGCCCCCAGCCCAGTTCCCACCCTATGCAGCCCGGCCCAAAAAAACTGAGACTTCTGGGCCCTTCCCCTTCTCTCCATCTCTGTCTCTCTGTTCCTGTCAAAAACAATAAAATAAATCTTTAAAAAAGAAAAAAAAAACAAAATCTCAGGAAGGAGAGTTTGAATTTGATAAGTCAAAGGTGGTAAACTTTAAAACAAGGGAGTGATTTTTCTTAACATACCTTGACTTAAAATATAATTATGTGTTTTCTTCCTATTATAGAATGAAGGTGCAAGTATCTTAGATATCTTTTTGATACAGTCCCATAAGACAGTTCTGTTAGAAGTGAAAGAATTTGAGATTTGCGATTAAATCTGAATTAAGGTCATGATCTCGCCACTGGTAGTTTGTGTTACCTTAGACAGGATGAGGGTTCCTTATTCTTCCTGAACTTTGGTTGATTTCTTCATCTTTTCAATTGGGTGAATGTGGTAGACACTTTTTGGGTTTCTCAGTTCTCACCCCGTTTCTCTGGCAACTTCCCTTGGCCCTCATTCAAGGGATCTTAAATGCTTTATTTTCTTTCTTTTGGAATCATCTTTCTTTTGGAAATCATCTTTCTTTTGGAAATTTGACACACTTATGGGCCTAGAATGGTAACATCTGAATTTAAGGGGCCATCTGTGTAATCTATTTCATGGGAAATATAGCAGGTTTGCAAAAAAAGAGAAGAAGCGAATATGCCAAGAGATCTGGATGATTGATAGAAAGATAATCCTGAGAGTTTCTCATTTTTTGAACATTGACTCCTTTCTGAGGCCCAGATACCTTCCTGCATCCCTATCTACATTCACCTTGTTTTCCTTAAGCGAATTCAAGTTAGCTGTCATACTTACAAACTGAGAGTTTTCATTCACACAGGACAATGCTAGCTATCGGCACAGTTCACACACTGCTCTATTTACCGGTACTCCATGGCTTTACCGCCATACGTGGATGTCAGTCCTTGCTTGTTGGAGATCCCAGCTGTCACCTGGCTGCCTTACATCGCTGGCTGCTTCCATTTCCTCCATAGTGTGACTTCAGCAAGGCCCCCATTACACCCATTCTTGTTGGGAACTGTCGTGGTTCCCATGACACTGGATTGGCGCCCCCGGGTGACAGTTCTCTCCACTCCTTCTTTTCTACAGAGCTGCTGTTAAACATTTACCAGCACACCAATGACCAGAGGCAAATAATCTTTTTTAAAGGAATATGAGTTTTCCAGCTTGAGATTACGATAAAACAGAAAATAAAGCATTTAAGATGCTTATAAAGTTTAGGCTCATGTTAGCATTGTGGAGTATCTATATCTCAGGAATGCATTTCTTTGGTTGGGATGTTTGCATTAAATCAATTCTAATTAATACAGGATGGACCTTAATACTCAAGAGTGATTAGACCGTAACATAGTTCTCTGGATTGTCCCTAAGTGAGGACTGGACTGTATATAGATATCTAGTCAAATCTCTGGGCACCTCCTTGTTACTCAGAATCTAGAAATAGGGGGAATGTATTACTGTATAAAAATGGATTATTGTCAAATGAAAACACTTTGTAAGAACAATTGGGGGAAGCTGGGATGGCTCAGTGGGTTAAGCGCTCACTTTGCAGCCCCGGGGACCGAGGACAGAATCTTGGCCCGAATCTTGGCCCCAGCCCATGAGGATCCATATGCTGAACTGGGGAGTGCCCCCAGTTCAGTTCTCACCAGGGTGAGACCCCGACCCAGTTCCTGCCCTGTGCAGCCCCGCACCCATTTGTGGAATGAAACTATTTGTAAAAATCAATGATGTGCAACTATGGAGACTGTTCTGGGTTCTCCCCCTTCTCTCTGTCTTTGTATCTCTCTATCTCTGTCTCTCTGTCAAAAACAATAAAAATAAATCTTAAAAAAAAAGAACAATTGAATTAGGTTGGTGAGTATTAGTGAAAACACAGTGAATAGCAACCATAACTAAATCCGCTTTTCACTCTGGGGATGAATTTATTTTAGTTTGGAATAATTCTTGGTGAAAAATTCTTTATTGCAATTTGTGTTAAAGATATTTTAAGCTATAAGCTTTGTTTAATTAATGTTAATTTAAAATAGAGAATTATGTTAAAGATGCTGTCTTGACTGAAAACAGCTGGAGCTAGCATGTAATTCCATTAGGTGCCACCAGTTCATTCCTAGTTTGTTTTCAAATCCACTAAATTAAATTTGGAAAGTAAAGGTTCTCTTAATTCACTTTGTATACCTGATTAAGTTTTCTTTATGTTTCATCATATGAACTTTTAAACATCATATAGAATGGATTTTCCAGGAAGAGAAATTGCAACGTTATGAAAGTTAAGTGACAGTTTTCTCCTTTATGCCTATGCTGCATTGTGACCCTGTGAAGTAAATAATATATTTTAGAAAATTACCCTGATATGAGAGCCTATTATATTTAAGCAAACTATTGCCTCAGTTTGTAAAAACGACTTAATTTATGCCCACATTTCTTGTGGCCGTAGAATACATTCCATCTTTTTATTTCTTCACTTGTTTTTTTTTGAGTTAAAATTAGGCTTTAGTATTTTTTTTAAGCCAAGACCTTTCCTTATGCTAGTGATTATTTTTTTAATTCTCTTTAAGTAATGGTAAGATTTATTTTCAAGTTAGAATATTTTTAACTTGTGTTCGGACAGAATCTGAGTAGTTGGAAGAGGTGTGCCTGAGAAGCCACAAGTCCAAAGAACACACTAGGTGGCTGAGTGCAAGACATACCAGTAGGTTTGAGATGTACTGGCTGTGGGGAGTCTCCGGTGGAGCAGGCCGGAGGGGTAGCGATCAGTACGCAAGCAGAGAAGAAGCAAGGTTATATGGTACAACAGAACAAAGAGCATTCTGGAAGAAATCATCTGACAGGCCCCGCAGGCCTGCGCTCATGCGTACAGCACCCCAAGAAGCTGGGGTACCTGCGTGCTGGACCCCATACAGCGCTGGCTCTCTGATAAAGGGCATTCCCTTGGAGGCAGACCTTGACCGCCTGCTAGCTTAGCTGCCTGTGGGCCGGGTCCCTGCAGCTTGAAAACAAGCCATTTCCAAACATGTCTGTGACCTAAGCCTGATCTCTGAACTTTCCTTTTAATTTGTCCTTGGTGGTGTTGGCTCTTGGGCATTCCCTGGGCTTATTAGAGCATGTAAAGCTCTTATGACTCTCAGATGATACAATAAAACCTGTTAATGTAAATCTGCGTTCTTGTTCTGCATGTGTTTGCTCATTCTGCACACTTGAGTTGTTCAGATCTAGATTGAAAAGCTATTTTGAAAGTAAGGAACTAAATGATCCTTTCTAATTATGTTAAAATATGCGAGCACTTGGAGTTACTTTCAGTCTCCATTAAAGATCTCTGGGAAATAGGACTCCACATTTTTTTTCATTTGACTCTGAGAAATGATGTAGCTGAATTATACATAAAAGTGGAGTTTCAGGCTGAATGGGATATAGTGAGATTTGGGCTACTCTAGTGAACAAAATGGGGATGAAGGACAGATAACTGCTTTTTACTAGATTAGGAACATGTATCACTGGTCTGATTAAGAGCTTAATTTGAGTACTTTACGCATGATCAATCATGCTTAAAAAAATCAGAATCTAGAAAAATAATCCTATGTTTTTGAACTAATTTTATATTTTACTTGAAATCTTTTATTTTTCTAATATAAGTTTAAGTAACCACCTGAGTTACTTTATTCTTGGATTTGCCTGAGTAAGATGGAGGGCAGTTTATTTTTGTATCATAATTTATCCATTGAAAGCAGGTTAACGTCTTGAAGATGAAGCAGTGTCTTCTAGTGAGGATTCCCAGAATAGAATCAGCACATTGATAAGCCTGCCCATCATGCACATGAAACCATTAACTGACTAATGTTTGTCAACTATTCACAGCTCATGCCTGTGTTGACACTTCCTTTCTCAGTCTTCTACTTGATTAACTGCTGGCTATTGACTTCACTAGGCATTGCTGGTAGATCAAAAGGGCACTGAGCTTAACAAAATGATAAGCAGTGATTGTCTAAAATTCCAAAAGTGAATTAAAAAAAATCCTTTTGTATGAATTTTAAAGACCCTCTAACTGATATACTGCTAAATTAACAATCAAATCTGTCATCATCAGGACAGCGACTATTTCTTGATTGATTTTTAATTAAGAAATATCAGCCAACAGATGATTCTTAGTACAAATATGATGACCCCACAGATATGATGTGGTTAATATTTTATAGATACTATTGTGGGATTTTGCCTTGTTATAATAGTTGTCCATCAACCAGAAAGGAAAATGTAAGAATCTTAAAAAATACCTGTGGGGAAAGGGTGGGAGTGGAGCTGAACTTTCTTCTCTTGAACATAGCAGTGATAAAGATTGATAATACATGTTTATCTGCATCAATTTGCAATTAATTGCCATCAGATGAATAATATACAATAAGTTTATGTTCTTACACTATGGCTTTTGCAAAGCTGGCATGTGTCTGAAAATTTAAGAACAGTGATAGGTAAGAAAATCAGAATCTAGAAAAATAATCTTATGTTTTTGAACTAATTTTATATTTTACTTGAAATCTTTTATTTTTCTAATATAAATTTAAGTAACAACATGGGTTACTTTATTCTTGGATTTGCCTGAGTAAAATGGAGGGCAATTCATGTAGTCAGTTATTCAGCAGATATTTATGCAGTGAAATATTAGGTGAGGTTGGAGAGGTGGGCAGGGGCCAGGCCTTGTGGGGTCCTGTAGACTATGGCAAGGAGTTCGGACTTCACTGTAAGCAAAATGGGAAGCAACTGAAGGATCTGGAATGGAGAATAAACAAAATATTTGATTTGCTGTCTAAATATATTACTGTGCTCAGTAGAGAATAAACTGTGGTAAGGTAAGAGTTAAGGGGTTATTCCAACAGTAAAGGCAAGACAGAGTGGCAACATGAATTAGGGTAAGGGCAATGGCAATGGAGGGAAGTAGGTAGGCCTATACAATTCAGATTGAACTCCACATAATACCTAGACATTTTTTTTTTTTCTTAGAAGACAGGCGATTTACCCACTTTTTATTTTTCACCTGAAAATAAAGATAAATAAAAATATATTATTTTTCACCTGAAATTTTCAAAGAGATCTGCAAATCATTGCCATCTCATCCATTCTATAGTTAGGTTACTTAACAGAAGTATACTACTCGGTATACAAAATAGACAGGAGATCATGTAGACCCAGGAAATATTAAAAATGATGTCCTTACCTCATTCTGAATGTTCCAAGTGAATAATTTTCAATGAATAGAGCAAGGAAAAGCTTTTCCTGTGTTAAATGATCCGAGATAATTGTTGGTAAGGACACAGTTCCTGTATGGCTGTTGTCAATTGTCTACTGAGTGGAGCTGTGTCATGCAAGGGGGAGGCAGAGGAAACCTCCAGGAACAAACAATGTTGAGATTGCCTAAACAGCAGTCCTGTATTCAAGGGCCATCACCAAATGATTTATGCTTCCAGTAGAAGAATTCTGCAAAGTCAGTTGGCTGAGTTTTTGATCTGGTGATTTTGGGGGATGATTTAATGAGGTTGCTTTGAGGGCAGAAGCCATCACTTCTTTTAATGGCATTCCTACTGAGTGCTTAGCACACCAGTACAAGGAAACACTTCATATTTTCTGTATGTTTCTCATCTATTCGAGGAGATAACACATAAACATATGAAACAATGAGCAAAATACCTTGAATGTGAGGATCACAATATGGCAGAAAGAGCATAAACTTTGAAGTCAGACAAAGCTTCAAATGCTGATTATTCCTCCTACCAACCGCATGAATTCAGACAAATTGAGTCTCTTCTTAAATTTTATTTAAGGAAAAAAAGTAGTGATATAAATACGTGCCCCCCACCCCCACCCCTCGTGCCCCCCGCCCCAGTTTGTTAGGATTAAATAGAAAAACCTGAATAGACATTTAAAATGCAAAAGAAAAACTTCAACAATTCTAGGTACTCGATGCATTCATTGTGTTAAGTTTCAAGAGAGTGATTTTGAATCACAGAGCAAGGGAAAGCTTCCTCAGAGGGGAGAAGTTAGGATCACTGTTGATCAGAAAACAGCATACCCGTTTGTTCTGGTTGTCTCTGGGGTGGACATGGCTGGCCCAAAGCTTGGCAGTGTTAGTTTTTGTGTTATGGAATAATCAGAGACTAGAAAGGCATGAAATGTGCAAATCGTAAAGTACAGGCACATGTCAAAGGAATGAGAAATGGAAGGATGAGTGTGGGTTTTTAACAAACTGGAAACTATTAGTCCCAGAAGGCTGATCAGAAGGTGGATAAGGATGTGGGAGGAGGGGTGTGACAGGAAACTGGAACTATCTATTACCTTTCTCTTCTGCGCTGAGATTCTCTTCCCCAGCCAGGATCCGGGCTAGCAGAGCCAGCCAAAACAGATGATCTTTCTGTTTTCCTTTTCCTGGTTCAATTTCTGCAGGACGCTGACTCCCAGCCAGAATAACTCAAAAGGTCTCTGCTTTTAGCAGCAGGTTCTATTGCCAACTTCTGTCTCCACATCTTCAAAATCAAGGTAGACTTTTATTTACACTGCCAAATGCACTGGACTGAAGGCAGAATGACTCTTTGATTTCTTAGAGGCAACAATATGTGTGAAGCTCCTATTTTATGCAAGGCAGTTTGTAGTGTGCTTTGTAAAATAAAGAGAACTGTAAATTGGCGTTTTATCTCACGGCATTAGAGAGTTTAGAATCTAATCTAAGAAACTGTGGATATATGAAATGAGATTCCCCTGAGATTCAAATGGTAAAATCCACCTTAAAGGGATTGGTGAAGAGGGGCAATAATTGTGAAATGAAGATAAGACAGGACTGTATAGAGTTGCTGTTAGGAGTAAATGAGCAAGTATATATGAAAGCACTCAGAACCCATGGATGGAAAAGAGGTTCTATGGAGACAGAGTGATCTGATCATAAATTCCTAACTGCACTAGTCATGGTGGTTAGTTACTCCCAGGCATATAATTTTTTAGTAAAAGGCTTTTCTTTGCCTTAAGCAAGCCCTGTTCATTGTTTCTGAGCATCTATAGATAATTAACAGTTAATAATTAACTGTTAATACACCTTTCAAATGCCTCTTTTCATACTCCTTAGAAGAGAAACCACCTCATTAACATACCTGTAAGATGCTTCTTTTCAGACCCCTCCTTCTGAAGCATGACCACTCTCAAAATGGCACATAATCTTAACCATCCCCTAATCTGATCTCGACCTCTCTCTCCCACCTTCATGTAGTCTGCATTACATTCCCTCCTTATTTCCAAATGCATTAAAGAAACTGCAGAACTGTTATTCTCCAAAGCATTTGAAAATTTGCTTCCAGGCATTGGTCATCAGTTTGGGCTCATATAAAGTCTTATTCTCTACCAGTTTGAGTGTTCTTACAGTGACAAATGATACCTTGCACACAGTGTGGGTTCAAAAATTGTGAGGTGTAATGCAATGCATAGGTGATGTGATGTGGACTTGTACATCTGGAAACTAATTGTTATCAATCAATGTCACCCCAATAAATTTAACAATAAAAAAAAAATTTCTTCTCCACCCACAGCCAAAAAAAATTGTGAGGTGTACTAATATTGGGGAGAAAAAAAGTTTTCTTCTACTCTGCTAGGTTCTTCTGGCTGGTTTAAAAATTAAATTGACATGAAGCAAATTAACAGGAGAAAATCAAGTTTAATTTTGTACACACAGAGGTCTCATAGGTTTGAGACCTAAATAAATGACAAAGTAGGCAGCTTCTATACTTTTTAGGAAAAAAAAAAGAAAAGAAAGAAAGAAAGACTTAAATTTGTGCAGAAGTGACAAGGCAGAGACTTAGGCTTGGGTAGTAACTGGTGAATCTATGCAGTTTGTTTACACTGCTTTCTTGGCTCTGAATTTCCTGTCTCTGGCAATAAATAAGTATGTCTCTATCTCCTGGTGCAGGGAGCGTACCTTCCCCTGGGGAGACTGACTTCCTGACAAAGAGGAGGGTCAGAGTGTCCTTCTTGCATTAGCTGTTTTCTCAAGTAACTTTAATTCACAATAATCAATATGCTAAAGTGGCATATTTTGGGGTGCATACAGTGTTTTCCAATTTTCCTTGTGACAAAAATCACTTGAAGGAACTTGTTCAATTTAAAGATTCCCAAGCTCCTCCCAGAAGAGTCTACTCCAGTTATCCTGAAGAGGGTAGGGGAAGTGGAATCCGTATGCTCAACAAATTCTCAGAATTCTTTAGCTTTCTCAAGTTTAGAAAGCACCACCTTAGTCAAAAAGTGTAAACTTCCAGTTATAAAACAAATAAGTCATGGGGATGTAATATACAGCATGGGTATAGTTAATATTACTGTACTGCATATTTGAAGGTTAGAGAGTAGATCTTAAAATTTCTCATCCTGTAAAAACATTTTGTAACTATGTGTGGTGATGGATGTTAACTAGACATACTGTGGGGATCATTTTGCAGCATATACACATATTGACTCATTATGTCATACACCTGAAACTAACATGTTATATATCAATCATACCTCAATAAAGAAAAAGACAAGAAAAGAACATTATCTTAAGGTAATGATTTTCAAGGTTTGGGTACTTCAGAGTCCCCTGGGTATCCCACTCTTAGAGTCCTGGGTAGGAGTGAAGAATCTGCATATTTACAAGAGTCCAGGGTAATTCTGGAGCTAGTAATGACACAAAGGAGCTTTAACCCACTGAAAATAAATGTCCCCTTACAGAGATTCACTGATTTCTTATAAACTACTCACAAGCTTTGGTTCTTCATCCCAATATCAAAATTATAGAGGTGGGGTGGGAGGCAGGTAGGCAGGTGGGTGTCTTAAAATTCAGATTCCCGGGCTTATTCCTCTTAGATGTTTAATTTGGGACCTGAACACCTGTATATTTTAAGTTTCCCAGGCAATTCTTTTGTGCACCCTGATTTGGGGCCCCTTAGACTATTCCAGAGAGTAAGGCAGCTTGATTGCTATTAATGTAACTCAGGGAAGAATGTGTCAATTCAGAACAGAGTGGGTCCCTGGAGAAACACAGGGGAAAAAAACAAACAAAAATCAGGCCCAAAGCAAGTGAAGAGCTTCATAGCTTCCACAGCTTACTGTTGCTTCTGGGCTTCCAGACGTGCCCTGTGTCTGAGGTAGCCAGAAAAGAGACCCCAGCGCACAGGGACCACTAGGCCCTTCCTCCAGGCGGGCCTAAGAAGCCACTCTTGTATGCACCCTCTGTCGGGGACATACCCACCAGGCTTCACACCCTGTTTCCGTTGACCTCTGCCTGAGTTCTAGCTCCTGCTTCCTGTCGTCTCTGTCACCTCCCACTCCTATTGCCCCGTAAAACTTGCCCTGATCCAACCCGCTCCCATGGGCCTTCCAGCCTTTCCTGTGCCCTCCAGAGCCCCTGTCGGTCCTCAACACCCCTCAAACTATCTTTCACTTTCTTGTTTCTTTCCCTTCCTTGACTCTGAGGCCCTCTCAATTGGAGGACTATTATTCCCACTTCCCCTAAATATCTCATAGTCAGGACGAGGGCAGCAGTATCCTTTGTGGTCCTCCCTGAAGCCTTTTCAAGGTCATGCATCCACAGTGGGAATGAAATCCATCATTCTCCTGGTCCTTACGTGACACCCCACTCCTGACTGTCTTAGGAGACTGCAGGGTCCCCCTCATGGCACGTTGATCTCCTGAACCACTGGATTCCTCAATGGTGTGCATGATGCTGCAGGTTTCTGGGCACATCCAGTGCCCCTAGTATATGACCAATAGCCAGAGGCAGAGTGACTATTAGGCCAGGCTGAATGAGCAATACTGAGAACTGCAGAGTAAGGTAAAGGGAGGCTGCCTGAGACACTTCTCAGGGGCTGTTTGTTTATCGTAAAAAGCAAGCAAGCCTTGCTACCTTGCGTTCAGCTTATGAAGTGCCATAAACTTTACCTGTAACTGTAAAAGAAGTTATGTTTTTAGCATAGAGCAAACCTTGCAGTGTTGTACTAAGGAGGAGGAGGTGAGCGTGGTCAGCTCTGGATGTAGGAAATAAAGGTATGACTTAATACAGAGAATTAAAAAACAATAACTCTCCAAAAATCTCTGTGCTTAAAAAACAAACAAACAAAAATTGTCATCATGTGATGGCAATTCTAAACAATATTAGTGATAAAATAGGCCTCCCCTGAAAAATCAATTGTGAACAACTGCTGTAGGTAGTGTTGATTTGACTGGGTTTTGTAGGGGGAAGAGAACTTTTCCCTCCTTCATTTCTAGGTTCGTTGGCTACTCTAGTAACTAAATTGACATGACAGATCAACAGGAGAAAAACACATTTAATTTTGTGTGTATGGGATCCCCACAGAGACATGAGAGGCTCTCAGACAGTTAGGCATTTGGGGTTTATGTGCCATCCTGAGCTAAGAAGTGGGATGGGGCCTGAGGCTTCAAAGCGGAAGACAGTTCACAGGAATATGGAATGGAACAAATGTTTGTTAAACAAATGTTTTCCAAGCCACACAAAAAAATCTTTGTGATATAAGTTATCTCTGGTAATAGCTTTCTTCCCAATATAGGCCCTTTATCTAAAGTCTTCTAGGCTGTTAAGGGGGTGGTAAAAAGCTGTTCCTGAATCTGTTGGGCTGTGATTATCTTCAGCTCAAAGTAATCCACTTACCAAAGTGGCCCGTTCTGGGGCAGCCTGCCCTGAATCCCATCTGTAGGAAGCTCCAAAGATGCACATCTATGTGACTTATCCTTTAATACACAGTGTAAAGTCACTGGAAGTTTATTTGGAGAATTTCCACTTAGACATTGAACTCATCTATGCATACTTGTTCTCAGAATAAATGTGTGGAAGTTTGGTGTCTTTGAGCTAGCTTAGGGGGCCCTTTCTAAGTCTCATGGTGTGATATATTTCTTCGTTAACAGAAGACTTGAAATAAAACAATGAGAGCACAGGCACGACCAAAACCAACCTGAATTACTTCAGATCATTCTCTATGACTCCTCAGAGTTTCTCTGTGTGTCTAAAATTTGAAAGCGTGGAAGAGTGAGAATTGTAAGGTACAGCATTTTTGTTTGGTAAGTGCAGATTTTAGCTCATACATGAAATATTATATCAAATTTGAATAATATCTTTAAAATTGACATTTCTCTTATGTTTTAATCCTACATGATGTGTTTTAAAACTAAAGAACAAATCAAGAACATAATGATTATTACTGATTACTGCATGATTATTACTTTTTGCCATATAGAAGAAGGGAATGTTAAAAAATGATGTGCTCTGATTGTCCAGTACACTAGGTCGATTAGCTGTGCCACTGATCCCCCACAATACCACTGTTGTTTCAACTAAAATAGAACATGTTAATCAGAATAGAGATAAAATAGACTTTGTAACTAACTATTTTTCTCCTCTCCTTTCCCTAATAATTCAAGAAAAACCAAGGTACAAATTAAAACGTTTAAGTATTCTTTAAAGATTTATTTTTATTGTTTTTGACAGAGAGACAGAGAGAGACAGAGAGAAGGGGGAGGGCCCAGAGCAGTCTCCATAGTTGACAGCATTAGTTTTCCATATAGTGTCACTCCACAGGTGAGTGCAGGGCTGCATAGGGCAGGAACTGGGCTGGGAGCCTCCTGCATAGGCCCAGCATATGGGTCTGCCTGGGCCAGAGCTGGGATTCGAACCTTGGTCTCCAGGGCTGTAAAGCGAGTGCTTAACCCGCTGAGCCATCCCAGCAGGTTAAGAATCCTGTTTAAGGATTCTTTGATTTGTGACCTATGAGTATGCTTCATGGAGCAGAGAGGTTTCTTCCTTGCTAGGGTGACCAGACGTCCCGCTTTTGGCGGGACAGTCCCAATTTTTAACAATTTGTCCCGTGTCCCGCGGCATTTTAAAAATGTCCCGATTTTTTGAAAGAATGCACAACAAGCTAGGGAATGGCAGGAGATAGACCAAATTTTTAATCAAGAACCCCCTCCCCCCCGGTCAATGGTGTCCTGCTTTACCAATGTTAAAATCTGGTCACCTTATCTTTGATGTTTTGACATGTTTCTACAATGATCATTTTAGGTGGAGTTACCTTTTAAATACAGTATATATATATGTGTTTTAAAAGATTTATTGTTTGAGAGAAGGTGGGTTTGTGGGTGAGGCAGTGGGGAGGAGAAGGCCCAGAGTAGTCTCCATAGTTGTATATCAGTAGTTGTGAAATCGTTTTATTCCACACATGTGGACATGGGGCCACATGGGGAGGGAGCTGAACTTGCGGCCTCCTATACGGGAGGCGAGAACCTTTGCCACCGTTTGGATGGTTACCAGTTGCACCACAGTTTAGTACATGTGTTTGCACGGACTTCACGGTTGCAAGGCAAGTGCTCAATCTGCTGAGCTATCTCAGCATCCCCCAAATACAGTATACATATTGAAGGGTATTTTAAATTTGTTATCTGTCATCTTGTGGTAGAAAGGTTCCTAGTTGTAAAATAAGCATATATTCTTGGTATTGAGTAGTACAATTTAGGGAGAAGTGTAAGATACTGTCACCAAGTTTAATTTAAATCATAAAATAGTTTGCATGTTCTAATGGCAGCAGTAAGTGAAAGTGACTTTTGGAACCGTCATTTCTTCCTCGAGCTATCTGAGAACCCCTGGAGATCCGAATGTCCAGGAGTATTGTCTCAGATTGGTCAAGTCCTCACTCCCTAGGTGCCCTTGACCTCCTGGGCACACACTCATGGAGCCCTGGTAGTGATCACCTGTGCTAGTTAAGTCCTTTTCTCTCTCCTTGTACCTCTCCCCAGCCCCCTCCTCATTACCCATCTGCTTTTTTCCTCCTCTCCCATTTTTATTCCACACCAGAGGCTTAGAGTTAAATTTGCTTGACACATCCTCATAAATTAATTTGTGTATAATGCAGCTCCATGGTATTTGGCAAGTCATGGTATTTTGACTTCTATTTCCATTTCACTTCCGTTAACACAATTCAAGAAACACAGTATGTAGGCTTAAGATAAATGCATGTAATGAAGTTGTGGGGCAGTTATGTGTATGTTTTTGCGAAGTAATCCAACCTTAAAAGGTATTTGCTTTAGGACCTTGCCAAAATCAGAGATGAAAGACTTCTCTGAAAAATATACTTCTGATTGTAATAAACTATTTTATTTTTAAATTTATATCTATAACTATTTTATAAAAAACATACTTTGATTCTCTAGGCTTAAAAGGGAATGACTCAAGGTATCAAAAGTCAATGATTAGTCAAAGGATTTTTCTGCCATCCCCTTTGCTTTTTACCCAACCCTACATGAAGCAATATCTAGATGTTACTCTCACTGGTTTTCAGGCATCTACAAATGAGATATTTCTTCATGAAATCTTGGAAGAGTCCTGAACTCTTATTTACTTGGGCAAAAGTGGATACAAAGGAATTTGCCTACAGCACACAACTGACCTCTGTGACCCTGAGTGAATTTCTACTCCAAAGGGTTGCATTGTTCAGGCCCTTGTCACCTCTCTAGAAGAGAAAACATTGGTGAGAAAACATTCAGCTGTCACTCTGGCCCCATCAGAAGCAAGGTCACGGGGCAGATTTTCTTTGATAACTACCCTAGCTGGCAAGGGTGCCCATGTGTTGGTTTGAGAGAAAATTCTCACAGGCATTTTGCAAACATAATGTAGTCTTCCCTTGTTGCAATATTTGTCTTTGGGGAAAGGACTTGCAGAGCCTTGTGGTAAGTTGCTTAATAGTGGTCATGATCTGTTAATTCCATGTTTGTTTTTTCTTGACTAATAGAGAGGGGGAAAACATATCAGGGTCCCTAGGTTCCTATAGGGGCATTGAACCAAAGGTCTCCCAGAGCATCAGCATTTTATTCTAAAATTTAAGGAATTGGCTTACCAGGACAGGAGTCTCGACCGGAACCCATAGCTCTTAGAGGGGTTCTTGGCTGGGCTGCAGGATGCTGGAGACTGTGCTCAGAACCGGCGGCACAGCTAGTCCACCGCGGGGCGTAGGGGTGCGGGGTGCGGGGGTGCGGTGTGCTGCTCATCTCTCTGAGCTTCTATCCAGGTCCACCCTCGTCACTTCCGTGATACCTGCACCTGCCTTCGCCGTGACTGAGCAGACGACCCTTCCTGGTACTCTCAAGTACCATGATTGGTACCACTCCCCAGATCCCGGCCATGATGCTGTCCACCTCTCCAGACAGGCCCATTATCATGCGGGAGCTGACCAGGGATGAGGCCAAATACGGCATCCCGCAACGTTCTCTTCAGGGTCACTCCTGTTTTGTCAGTGACGTGGTCATCTCCTAGGGCGGCCAGTTTGCACTCTCTGGCTCCTGGGGTGGAACCCTTTGCCTCTGGGACCTCACAACCCGCACCCCCATGTGCCAATCTGTGGGCCACACCAAGCCTGTGCTGAGTGTGGTCTTCTGCTCTGACAACCAGCAGATCGGCTCTGGCTCCCGAGATGAAACCATCATGCTATGGAATGCCCTGGGGTATGCAGATAGGCTGTCCAGGATGAGAGCCACCCAGAGCGGGGGTCTGCATCTGCTTCTTACCCAGCAGCAGCAATCCCATCATCGTGTCCTGTGTCTGGGACAGGCTGGTTGAAGTATGAAACCTGGCAAGCTCCAGGCTGAAGACCAATCACATTGGCCCCACAGCTCACCTGAACTGTGACTATCTCTCCAGATGCATCCCTCGGCGCTGCTGGAGGCAAGGATGGCCCGGCCTTGCTGTGGGACCTCAAGGAAGGCAAGCACTTCTGTATACCTGTGGGTGGGAACGCCATCAAGGCCCTGTGCTTCAGTCCCAGCAGTCTGGCTCTGCACTGCCATGGGCCCAAGCATCAAGGCCTGGGACTTGGAGGGCAAGGTTACTGTAGATGAACTGAAGCAAGAAGTTATCAGAACCAGCAGCGAGGCGGAGCCACCCCAGTGCGCCTCTCTGGCCTGGTCAGCTGATGGCCAGACTCTCTTTCCCTGCTGCACTGACAACCCTGTGCAAGTGTGACAGGGGACCATCAGCACCCACTAGAAATATAGAGAAGAGCTTTAGAAATAAAAACCAAATTGGTTTTCTGACTTGAAAATAATAAATAGACTACACAATCTTTTCTTGTATGTACATTTCATCCGTTTTGCAAAAGCTCCCTGACTTTCTAAAATAATCTTTTTTTTGAAGCGTTCCAGAAGCTATCATTTTCTTCTCAAATTATTAAAATTAATTCTTAATTGGGATGCGGACCTTATATGCCATTGCCTACCGTAATTCTATTATTCAGAATGTTCAGTAAAACAAACACATACTCAAGAGACAAAGAGCAGCATTGGAATATGACTGAGGCTGGCCCTGCTTTTGTTTTTAAATTTAGTGGATCCATAATGATTTCAAGAGGTTTGCACTGAAGCACATTGAAATGCCCCTAATGGAAAGAGAAAGATACCTACTTCATTTGAGTAAATATCTGGTCGTGGACTGGCTGAGTTTCTTGGTTTGTTAAAAACAATAAAAAAAATACTTGATGATATAAAAGCAAGTACTTTAAAAGATTGAGTTTTTAAGTGTGAAGACCCCGTATTTCTGAGTAGAGGAGTTGGGGTCACATTGTAATTTCTCTTACTGAGTTTTTAAAAAATATTGCTTAGACAAATAAAAAAGGCCACTTTATGCATGTAAGAGAAACCCTGTTTTAGACACTGTTGATAAATTGTAACACCAATTATAGCAATAATTGGACCACAAATAATGGTGAGAAAGATTCTGAAATACTAGATAATGGTGGACCTTTAAATAATTTCATTCAGCTTGGGAAAGTTGGTATTAGACATGTCGAAAATGATGAAAAACCAGGGAAGCCGGGATGGCTCAGTGGGCTAAGAGCTCGCTTTGCAGCCCCGGGGACCGAGAATCGAATCCTGGGGCCCGTGTGGACCCATATGCTGAACTGGGGAGTGCCCCCAGTTCGGTTCTCACCAGGGTGAGACCCTGGCCCAGTTCCTGCCCTGTACAAACCCGCGCCCACCTGTGGAATGAGACTATGTGGAAAAACCAATGATGTGCAACTATGGAGACTGCTCTGGGCCCTCCCCCTTCTCTCTCTCTGTGTGTCTCTCTCTCTCTGTAAAAATCAATAAAAATAAATCTTTAAAAAAATGATGAAAAATTGATGAAATGTCAGTTTAAGGAAAGTTTGCTAGCTCATCTTTTTTGTAAGTTTACATAGCTTGAATACTATGCAGGATTTAACTCCGTGTCATCTCATTTTACTAAAAGCATTTTGTCACTCCAAGAGCTTACTGAAAAGTGTTTCTACCATTAAATACATAGGCTTCTTTCTACTCGAATGTTACAGAATTCCAAAGGTGTAGCATTCGTTGTTCTGTCCAATCAAGAACTGGTGCAGACTGACCCACTCCTCTGTCCCTCACTCTTCGAAAAGTCTTTAGTGATCTCTTCCCTTAAGAATGCATCTTGATTATGTAATAGAAGTTGGCTCTTAGGTCATTTTTCATTTAAAGCTTAAAATGCAAGAAAAACATGAATATCTGATCTAATTTGTTAAATTTTGCCAAGATTCTCTCTCTCTTTCTCCAGATTTCACTAGAAAATGGTGGCAGTGGAATATAAATATATATATGCACATTTAGCATATATGTTCCCTTTTGCTCTCACATGCCTGTTTGACTTAAATGTTCTCTACTATCACTTATTATTCCATCTCTAAATGCATTTGTGTTGAAATTGATTTGTATTTTCACCAAATGCTTTCCTTTGAATCTTAGTATTAAAAGCTATATCAAAGAAATATATTGAACAAAAGTTAACAATGCTATATCGAGAGTAGGAACCAAATTTCTTGGTGCTTCTATATCACTGGGTTGTGAGGAGCTCACTATCCCTGGTCTCGATGACCTTTGTTAGCCGCAGACACGTTTCTTCCTGGGCCAATAATTTCATTTCTTGAAAGGACTATATGACTTGCAATTATCTGACTTCCTTATAGGAAGGAACTGCATGAGCCAGGAAATGAGGATTCCAAATCAATCTTCAAGTCTTGTTCCTGTCCTGTCAGTGAAATCAATTAAGTTGTCTTTGCATAATCCCTGTCATAAATCTGGAGTCACCTATATCAATCTTACTGAAGAATGGTAAAGAGAATGGGTATAAGTTTGTTTGAGGGGGGCAAAATAATTAAATATCTTGCATTTAGTTATTGTATTTTAAACAATATTTACAATTAGAATGCTTAGTTTTCTTTTCTATATAATCTATTTATATTGAAATTTTCTATCTCATAAGAGACATATATCTTCAGAGGTTTTTATTTTTTATTTTTATTGCATTGCAATTTGCCAATCATGCAGAAATTCAATGAATGCTTAAGAAACTAGGTATGATCACCTATGTCCTTGAATTCTTTTTATTTTCAGCACAATATTTTATTAACTTTTTGTGCTCCATAAAATACCTGTGATGTCTATTTCTGAAGCTCTTGGCTTTCTAATGTTGCATAATTGTGTGATTCTGGCTGGTGCTCTCTTATTTATCCATTTGCAAATATTGACCTCTATTCTGTTCAAATTAAACAGCCTGGACTTGACATAACAAAATAGTACATATTTCTTTGGCTGTTTAAATGATTATTATTACTCTCTGAAATTGTTTATAATTTAATTTTTCAATTAATCTTTTAAGTAAAAAAATAAAGCTACTTAAAAAAATATATATTATTTGACCAAATATTTTGAGGAAGTCAGAGGTGTTTCTTGTGTGTGTGTAAATGTTTAGCTGACTCACTCAGTTATTTGCAGGGGTAGTATACAACATACTTAACCACCTGGAAGCTATGAGTACCAACCAAGAGGAACAGGGCATTGGTCTTAGAGCTGGAGAAAATGCTGGGCCCTGAGGAGCAGGTTCTCAGGAGAGGTCCTGAGGTCGACGGAGTAGCTGTACCAAAAAGACCCAGCTACCCATTCAAACTACCGTTTGAAGAACAGTGCCAAGATTCTCGATTCTTTCTTGATGTGGACCAGTTACACTGCGTTCTAATAAAGTAGCAGGGCACGGAGAAAAGGGCATGGACCTCAGAGTCAGAAATGCCAAGTTCAGATCCTGCCTTTATGGCATCATGGTAGTTGTGGGACCCTGGGGAAACTTTTGATCCTCTAGGAATACTAGTTTCCTTCTCTCTAAGGAACATAACAATATCCTACAGGTAGGTTGCTAGATGGCTGCAGGTAACCTGAGGAAAATACAGGGTCTGGTCTACAGGAAGTGAGGTCACTGACATTGACGGCCATCGTTTTCTTCATTTCCATGACCCCATTCTGTTGAGTGGCTCTTTCCATCTCGGAAACCTTCCCTTGGGCTGTCTCCTGCTCATGCCTTCTGCATAGGCGCCTGCTCCCTGGGACCTCTTTCCATGAGTGTCTTTTGTTCTCTTTCTGCACGCTCTCGTCAGTATTCTCATCCACCCCATGACTTCTGCCATCGCCTTGGCAATGACTTTCTCATCTAAATCACTGTTTAGCTTTTCTCCTGGGCTCCAAATCCAACTTCTGAGTAGTCATCTCTGCTTGAATATCCTCTATGTACTTCAGACTCCACATGTCTGGAATTGAACTCTTCTTGTCACAGACTCCTTTGTTTGTTTGTTTGTTTGTTTGCCTCTCCTACCTATGGTAAAGTAGCACCATTCATTTACTCCCTTAAGCCAGAAACCTGAGGGTCATCTTTGAACCTTCACTTACCACTTTTATGCCCAAATATGTCATCCAATCCTGTCAATTTTTCCCCGTAAATACCTTTTTATCCCCACTGTCTTAGTGCAGGTCCCCATTTCCCCGTTTTTTCTCTACTCTTAACTAGGTTTCTCTGTTTCCAGCATCAACTCTCTCCAGAGTATCCTATGCAAAGCCAAGAGAACATTTTTTCTTTTTGATATTACTTTATTTAAAGATTATTATTACCCCCAAACGACTTCATTGTGAAAAGATCAGAAAACACAGATATATAAAAATAAGGAATAAAAAAATGCTCATAATCTACCAGCCAGATGACACAACTGCTAAACATTTCACATACGTTTCTTTCAGACTATTTTAAACATAAAAATAACAGAATGTTATGTAAGGGTGAACCCTGGTAGTTTTTAAATCCTTGATGAGGTGAGACTGAAAATAAACTGAAGTAAGATTTACAGTCTGACCCACACAAGGCCATTGATGGTGCTTCCACTGTGCTGCTATATTAAAGGGAGACCACGGGTTGGGGATGGATTATTGGTTGATTTTATTTTAAAGGAACTTTAAGTCTGATAAATCATGTACCTCTATTGAGGTTATGGTTTCTCCTGAAGAAAATAGATGTCCCTGCGATCAGTTACCGCAGGAGTAGTCAATTCTGAGGTATGAAACTTGGAAAGCAAGCTGAGGTGAGAGAAGAGGTTTTTCTCTAACACCAGAAGTTCCTAAATCTAAACCAAACTTGTCCAACCTGTCACCTGTGGGCCACATGCAGCCCAGGATAGCTTTGAATATGTCCCAAAACAAATTCATAAACTTTCTTAAGATATTATGAAAATTTTTTGTGATCAATTTCTTAGCTCATCAGTTATCGTTAGTTTTAGGGTATTTGATGTGTGGCCCAAGACAATTCTTCTTCCAGTGTGACCCAGGAAAGCCAAAAGGTTGGATATCCTTGCTCTAAACTCTGAAGAACAGGATTCCAGGGCATTTCCAGTGAAGTAACAGCTATGTCTACATGGATGAGACTAGGAGCAAACTGGCCTCATTAGGGACCAAGGGTTCTACTCTCCCTGTATCTCAAAACTACAGGGAGACTCCCTGGAAGTTACAGCCTGCTTCCTGAGGAGTGGTGAGGAATTAAGGGTAAGGGTTCATTTGATACATGAGACAAAATTAAATGGCTAGTAAATACAGGCCAAAAGGCTAGACAGAGCCAAGACAGCCAGTAAGTAAGTGTACTTAAAATATATCTGGTATCTGGTCAGTAACTTAAATTCTGTAGTAACAGAAAGTGAGTAAATCGAAACAGACAATAGCGACTTTTTAACACTATGAACTTAATTTACTTGCATTGCATGCTTTATATTCCTATGTGTGGCAATAACTTAACCGAATGACCTTTAAAAGGTAAAATCTTCTCTAGGTGTTTTATTTGGAGCTAGATAATAATCCTTTGAGAAAACAAGCCTTCATAAGCATTAGGTGGCCATGTTTGTCTGATTTCATGGTTCTGAGCTCTTCATTGTTGACTGTCACTCACAGGGGAGTTTCTGGGGTGAGTAGGTCCTCACACCTATTTCCACGTTGCCTTCAGTGACAATGTTGCTCTGGCACTTGCGTGATCTGTGCTCTTCAGACAGAATCTGCAGCTCTCCATTATAGTTTATTTTTTTGCTTTTTAAAAAGATTTATTAGGGGAAGCCGGGATGGCTCAGTTGGTTAAGCGCTCACTTTGCAGCGCTGGGGACCAGGGATCCAATCCCGGCCCTGCCCATGCGGAACCATATGCTGAACTGGGAGCTCCCCCAGTTCAGTTCTCTCTCTGTCTCTGTATCTCTCTCTCTCTCTCTGTCAAAAATAAAAACAAATAAATAAAAATATATTTAAAAAAAACCCAAAAAACTTCATACCAGTGATTTAAAAAAAAAAAAAAATTAAAAAAAAAGATTTATTTAATTTTATTATTTTTGACAGAAAGCGCGCGCACGAGAGAGAGACAGAGAGAAAGAGAGAGAGAGAGAGAGAGAGAGAGAGAGGAGAGAGAGAGACAGGCAGGCAGATGTAGAGAAGGGGGAGGGCCCAGAGCAGTCTCCATAGTTGTACGTCATCAGTTTTCGACGTAGTTTCATTCCACACAGGTGGGCGCAGAGCTGCACAAGGCAGGAACCGGGCCCGGGGCCTCCTGCATGGGAAGCATGCTGCCGTTCAGCATATGGGGAGGTATACCCCAGTTTAGCTTGTGGGTCCACCCAGGTCAGGGCAGGGATTCAATCCCTGGGGCTGCAAAAGAAGTGCTTACCCCGCTGAGCCACCCTGGCTTCCCCTCCATTTAAAATCTGTCTTGTAAATGCTTACTTGTTCTACTGATGGAAAGTAGATCTGAACTAATTATTTTAAACTAATATCTTTGAAGACAGAAATTAACATTGTGTTTTTAAGTAGCTAAGGTTTTTTTCTGTGTATCCTGGACTCTGAAATGTCACTGACCACACTTATCAAATGCTACTTACATTATGGGGAGTGGCATTTCAACTTAGTGTCAAACAAATTCAACCTTTTTATTCATAAAGTTAGTTTTATTTTATTGTTGTTTAACAGATTCAATTGGGCATTTGCTTTGGAAGTTATCTTTTGTTTTTTTTTTTGTTTTTTATTGTTTTTGACAGAGAGAGAGAAAGAGAGTGATACAGAGACACAGAGAGAACTGAACAGGGGGAACTCCCAGTTCAGCATATGGTTCCGCATGGGCCGGGCCGGGACTCGATCCTCGGTCCCCAGTGCTGCAAAGTGAGCGCTTAACCCACTGAGCCATCCCAGCCTCCCCTCTTTTGTTAAGAATACTCTTCTCACACAGTTAAGCTAAGTACCCTTTCAACCTTTTGTTTTGTTTTGTTTTAAGATTTATTTTTATTGTTTTTGAGAGAGAGAGAGAGAGAGATACAGAGACAGAGACAGAAGTGGGGAGGGCCCAGAACAGTCTCCATAGTTTCACAATATTGGTTTTTCCACATAGTTTTATTCCACAGGTGGGCGTGGGCTGCACAGGGCAGGAACTGGGCCAGGGTCTTACCCTGGTGAGAACCAAACTGGGGGCACTCCCCAGTTCAGCATATAGTTCCACACGGGCCGGGGCCGGGATTCGATCCTTTGTCCCTGGGGCTGCAACATGAGCACTTAACCCACTGAGCCATCCCGGCTTCCCCCAAGCCTGTTTCTAAATGTTTTGTATTCATGAATACGAAATGAGAATATTTTTAGTTTTTATAACACCAAAATTATGTCTGAACTTTTTTTTTTTTTATCTTTTCACATTTTATAGAGAGAGAAATTATCTTTTTGTCTTCAGTGCATATTTATTTCTATTTTACTTTTGACAGATAGAGAGACAGAGACAGCTAGAGAACCGAACTGTGGGAACTCCCCAGTTCAGCATGTGGGTCCTGCCTGGGCCGGAGCCGGGATTCGATCCTCGGTCCTCGTGGCCTCAAAGTGAGCGCTCAACCCGCTGAGCCGTCCCGGCTTTTCCCCTTTTTTTTATTGTTTTGACAGAGAGAAACAGAGACAGAGAGAGAACTGAACTGGGGGAACTCAAACTGGGGGAACTCCCCATGAACTTTTTTTAATGGAATAAAATCCACCAAGATAATTTCTGTTTTAAACTGACTGGATTAAATATGCAGCAATGTTTAAATATTTATGTACACTGATATTTAAATATTTGTCTTCTCCTAAGGCCCAACATAACATTGTTCATACCGCTAGATATCCAACGTTAGTTTGCATCCTAGTTGCCTGGGTCCCACCTTGAACTTTTATTTCAGTAGGCCTGGAGAGGGACCAAGAATTCACCTTCCTAACAACTTTTTAGGTGATGCTAATGCTTCTGTCCTGGGGACCCTACTTGGAGAACCACTGATTTAAACATTCAGAGGAATGCTCTTCATAGGGCTTGCCCGGATACCAGAATGTTTCTGTGGCCAGTGGACCAGACAAGGGGTCCTCATAGATGTTCCAATTCTAAGGCTTTTGATCTTGTATCTCCATTTAATTTCATGACCTGTGGAATTCTGGCCCAGGGGATGGGGAGAGGCCTGATGCTGTTAGCTGTAAGTCAGCTATTGGAGAGTAGACAAGAGTAGAGCAGTTTGTTAGTTTAGATTTGTACAAGTTGAAGAACTCCAGGTGGAATTCTTCTAAAGACAAATAAAAATTATGGAGAAAGAACAGGGCTGTAGAGGGAAGGAACACTAATAACTTAATGACTTAGTGATAGATGCCTTTATTGCCTCATTTCATTTCATCCATTCAAGTCTCCTGAGGGTAGTCAACAGTATCCTTGTTTTTCATAGATGAGGAAGGAAACTAAGATTCAGAATGGTTAAGTAACTTGTACACATCTAGGGCCCACATGTGAACCCGGTTGGTCTGTTTCTGAACTCTCTGTTACATCTGAGAGTTTGATAAGGGAAGGGAAGCATAGTCAGACACAGCCAAGAGATCAGGCGGGATAAAGTCTGAGAAGAGGCCAGTTAGATTTGCTTTCTGAAAAGAAAACTCTTAGTATTGTGGTTGGGTCTGTAAGTCCCCCGTCTGCAGAGGTCAGGAGAGGCAAGAAGTGAAGGTTCACTTTTTGAAAAGATTGGTTTTAAAAGGGAAAAGGCAAGAGAAAGACATTATAAGAATTAAGGTCTTTCCTAATATAGGCACCTGTTAAAGACTGAATGTTTGTGTCCCACCCAAATGTAGACATGGAAGCCCTAATCCCAATGTGATGGGATTTGGAGGTGGACCCTTGAGGAAGTAATTAGGTTTTGATACAGTTATGAAGGCAGGGCCCTTGTGATGAGACTGCTGCTTTTATAAGGAAAGGAAGAGAGAGATCTCTTCTTCTCCCTGTACATGTGCCCAGGAAGGACATGTGAGCACACAGCAAAGTGTCTGTAAGCAGAAAGAAGACCCTCCTCAGCACCGAGCTGGCCCGCTATCTCAGGCTTCAGCCTCCAGAACTGTGAGACAGTATACATCTGTTGTGTAAGCCACAGATTTCCAGCATTTGGTTTAGAGCAGCCCAAGCTGACTGACAGCACACATGCACACAGTGGGCTGTCTACTCAGGCCTGCTCCAAGAAAAGGGTGCTCCAGTGTTTTCGAATACATTGAGTTGGTGCCTCTCGATGTTGTTTCCCACCCCTGGTTCTGTTGGAACACCTGCAAACAAGCAGGGTACTCTAGTCTCGGCAGGATTCTCCTGCCAGAGATGCTTAATTATGTAACTGGGTGAGGTGTGCGCTACCTCTTACACAAGAACCAGTTTTTCTGTCGTTTGTTAAGCTGGATTAAGATACTTCTCTCTTGCTTGTATGTGTGAGATATTTGAGGTGGTGAAGGTGGTGGTAAAGGCATTACTTGAATGGCTATCAGTCTTAGTTTGAGCTTTAGAGCTAATTCGATAAAGTTCTTAACACTTACCACTAAGGAAATCAACTCTATTATACTTAAGCCTGAAGTGTTTAGAGAGCTACCCCCAAATAAATGAATTATCAAGTTATCCATTCATATGGGTCAGTCCATTCATATAAAAGATAGTGTAAAATGTTATTTCATTTCTGCAAACTCATTTTATCTTTTGATTTTGAAGTTATAGTGGAAATAACTTATAAATGACTTTTTTTTTTCTCAATGGAATGAATAAAATGATTCTTAGTTGATTTAGTATTGAACTTCCAAATATTTAACAGGTATAGCCAAGAGAATATACAGCACATGAAGCATGAAGCTAGTGTGACTCAAATTATTCTCAGAATGAGACAGAATATAAAATAACTAACACATTACCAAGATACTAATGAGTATCTAAGAAAAAGTTACATTGCTGACATCACATGATTTCTTTGAATTGAAACAGGTTTTGGAAATGACTTATGGGTGTTTCTTTTGTCTGAAGCATATTCTAGCTCAGTTTCCGAAACTGCTAGCAAGTCTCTCTAAAGGTAAGTATGAAGTCTGTGTGAAGTCACACACTTCAGTAACATGAGAACTGGAGAGTAGATAGACGCTCAAACTACCCAAAAAGTCAGCCCTGTGTTTCGTGAAATTTAACAGTTAGCCACACAAGCTTAGAGAACCATCAGCAGCTCCCTATGCATACATGGTATTTTACAGGTCAATGGTGGTACTCTGCTTCTTCTAAGTCACCTGAAATTACAAATATTACAACATTGCTTTGGGTTTATACACGGAACGTGTGAATTATACCCCCTGACCATCTGAACATACTATAAACGATCACCTTCTATGTCTCAGCTTGTTCATCTGTAAAGTGGGCATAATAGTTGCACCTACCTTATAGAGTAGTTATGAGGCTTAGATATTATGCATGTACAGTCCCTAGAACTATACCTGTGACAGACTTTCAACAGGCTCATCACACCATGTTCGGGCCAGCGCACTGGGGGAATCAGGAGTCTGGAAGAACCCGTTATTGCTATCGGCAGCCTTGCTGATGGCTCTATGATTTGATTGTAACTGGGTAAGTCACTTGGCTTCCCTAGGACTCTATTCTCTCCTTATGTAAGATGAGGGTACTTCAAGCCTTGATGTCATATTTGATTGATGTGGCCCCAGTCACGTAGGAGTTGACTGACTCTGGGGCTGCTAGCAGTTCAACAGAAACCCTTTCTGTACTCAATAACAATCACAAAAAGATTGGCTCTAGTGACCCTGAAGCCACTAACACAGATAACTTACCTGTAGGCTCCATTCCCTCTAGTCTGAACTCCCCCCAATTTACTCAATGAAAGCTTTGCTGTGTTATTCACCTCCTGGAGCTCTCAAACTTGCAACCAGTTCATCAGAAAAATTCCTGGGCTCACAAAACTTCATGGTCTTGGAAGGCTTTGATTCTAGTGTGTGCTAGATCAGACTGACCAGGGTGAGGTGGTTCTACATAAGGGTGCCTAAGACTCTTTCATCATTGGAATTGCTGATACAATAACTGTTTGATAATACTTTGAATAGGGTCATTTTTAACACTTCTCTGGGCAGCTAGCAACAGTGGAGAGAGGGCATGCAAGGAAAATTACGAATATGGGACTAGGGTGAAATTGCAAAATTGGAGCTCTAATGTGTTTCAGGGATCGCAAAATGACCAGCAAGAAAGGTTAATACCACTTCCATTGGTGCCTGGGAAATGAAGAGCTCATGGATAGTGTGTCTGACCCTGATGGGATTTGCTTCCTGCATATTCCGAGCAGTCACTCATTTCAGTGTCCACATATCATGCATATGGAGAACAGGAACTTGTAATGTTTGGATCAAAGGTTTTGTAAATTATTTTGTGAAGTTCTTGTGGGTAGGGATTATTTAATACACTTTGTCTTACCCCAAGTACCCGGCTCCATTAGATTCATAATAGAGGTTCAGCTGTTTCAAATGTTTTTGGAGATGAAGGCAGGAGATACCTATATACGTGTACATAAATAAATTGCAGTGTGTTTGATAAGTTTTTAAGTGACAATATTGCCCCCTTGTTTGTGAGAGGAGGTTATAGGTACTCTTGAAGCAAATTTGTTTAAAATGTCTATTTCCATTTTATCATTCTGGTTTAGGGAAGTAGAAGGTTTAAGTCATATCAGAGCCCACAAAATAAGAACATTCAATATTATTTTATATTAATTATAGGTGTGCAGCATAGTGGTTAGATAATTACATAATTTAAGGATTGATCTTTTTGAGAAGTCAAATTGCATGTGTCTTTCTCTGTTTGACTCATCATCAGCACAATACCCTCCATATATTTTGACTGAAACATTTAATTAATTTAAATTGAAAATAATTGCTTTTTTTAATGATTTATTTTATTGTTTTTTTGACAGAGAGAGACAGAGGTGGAGAGGGACAGAGAGAAGGGCGAGGGCCCAGAGCAGTCTCCATAGTTATATGTCATCAGTTTTCAACATCAACATAGTTCCATTCCACGTAGGTGGGTGGGTGGGGAGTGGGAGTGTTGCACAGGGCAGGAACTGGGCCGGGGGCCTCCCACGTGGGAGGCACACCCCTTTGATCTGGGGGCCAAACCAGGGGCCTCCCACATGGGAAGCCCTGGCAAGAACAAAACAGGGGACCACACCCCAGTTCAGCATATGGGTCTGCATGGGCCAGCGCCAGATTTTGATCCCTGGACCCTGGGGCTGGAAAGCAAGTGCTTAACCTGCTGAGCCATCCTGGCTTCCCTGAAAGTAATTGTTGACAGATATGTAGTTATTGCCATTTTATCATTTATATTTTGCTTTAAATTATTTTTTCCATCTTAAAAATGTTTCCCCATATGACCTCACTTATAGGTGGAATATAAAAGTGAAAGAAACAAAGACACAGAGACCTATGGACACACTCAATAGCTTGGTGATTGCCTGAGGGAAGGGGAGGAGGGGGGAG
>PVKE010002259.1:8280-85428 GCA_004027555.1 Craseonycteris thonglongyai
TGCTGAACTGGGGAGTTCCCACAGTTCGGTTCTCTAACTGTCTCTGTCTCTGTCTCTCTCTCTATCTGTCAAAAAGTAAAATAGAAATAACTATGCACTGAAGACAAAAAGATAATTTCTCTCTATAAATGTGAAAAGATAAAAAAAAAAAAAAAAAAAAAGCTGAACTCAGAAAAGTGAAGTGACTTGCTCAAGACTACACAGGCAAAAGCAGAAGTGGAAAACCCGGAACTGTCTGACTGTGTTGGTCCCTAGAGCAAGCTCTTTCTAGAAGCATCACTTGAATAAAAACAGGCAGGCAAAGATAAGCCGAGGTGCAGGTGGTACAAGCCCACTGCCAAGGAAGGGTTTCAAGCAGAAAGTTAACTAGAAGTTGGAGGTGGAAGAGCTCCATTGCTACTGAACTCTCAGAAAGTTCTCTGAGGCTTGAAGTATATGAGATGAGAAAGTTGGAAGTAATGTTGAGGTCAAATGCATTTTGGGGGTTGGAGCCATGGTCAGGGGATTAGCAACCTTACATCACCACCTATGATCAGGGGATTAGCAACCTTACATGGCCACCTTGCTTGTGTTCCTTCAGCAAGGACCAACAGCATGGGAGGCAGGGGACTCTGGCCTCATGAGCCCTGCTGTGGTCTGCCCACTGTCGCCTGCCTCAGCAAGACTGGGAAGCATGAACTAGCATTTTCCTCGGCATCAGAATTCACGACATACCTTCCTAACACCCAGGGCCCAAAGCCTGGCCTGATATTCTGCAGCAGGCAGACACTCAGCAAACACTTAGTTCCTGTGAGGGAGATAGGAGCCCTCTAACCTGGCAGGCCAGTTTATTGTTTTTTTAATAACATTTATTGGGGGAAGTCAGAACCTTATTATAAAGGGATACATTTTCATCATAGAAACTTGGAAAATAATAATAGCTATCCTTTGAGGATATATTATGGATCAGCATAACTTAACAAGTCTCTGAGGCTGGGCCCTGTCACTTACTAGCTGGCTCTTCCTGCTCAAGCTACTTTACTTATCTGAGCCTCAGTTTTCATATCTGTAAAATAGAGATCCTAATAGAACTGACCTCACAGGATTATTGTGCAAATTAAGTTCTCATAACATTGTCACATTATTTTTAGTATATGTGCTGCCAAAGTGAGCATGTCACATTATTTTTAAAAAGGTGTTTTCTAAAAACAAAGTTATGGGAAAGCTGGGATGGCACAGCAGGTTAAGCGCTTGCTTTGCAGCCCCAGAGACTGAGGATCGAATCCCAGCTTCGGCCCAGGTGAACCCATATGCTGAACTGGGGTGTGCCCCCAGTTCAGTTCTTGCCAGGGCCTATGTGGGAGGCTCCCGGCCCAGTTCCTGCCCTGCACAGCCCTGCACCCACCTGTGGAGTGAAACTATTATGGGAAACTAACATTGTCAACTATGGAGACTGCTCTGGGCCCTCCCCCTTCTCTCTGTCTCTGTCTGTCTCTCTGTCAAAAAAACAATAAAAATAAATCTTAAAAACAAAGTTATGAAAACAAAACAAGAGCCTAAGCTCATCTAATAATTATATTTTAAAGATTTATTTTATTGTTTTTTGACAGAGACAGAAGAGAGAGACAGAGCCCAGAGCAGTCTCCATAGTTGTGTGTCATCATTCCTTGACATGGTTTCATTTCACACAGGTGGGCAGGGACTGGGGGCCTCCCACACCCCAGTTCAGCATGTGGGTCCACACAGGCTGGGGCTGGGATTTGATCCTCGGTCCCCGGGGCTGCAAAGCAAGTGCTTAACCCACTGAGCCACCCCGGCTTCCCCTAATAATTATATTTCTGACATATTTCTCTATCCTGCATTTTAGAGAGTTCTGGAAATCTTTCCTAAGACTCTGGGTTCACATAAGATATGAGTGTTGGGAGGCCAATCTGTCCAGCTTCCAAACTCACCCAGGATTCCTTCTGAACCTGATTCCATCCCATGATGGACGTTCTCTGCCTGATAATGGGGGAAAGGTCCTGGACTGGGAGGAGGGAAGTCTGAACAAGGCTCTTTCTGGGACTGTTTACCCACCTATAGGCTAAGGAAGGAGAAAGATCCTAGCCATGGAATTAAAAGAGCTCTGGAAGTCTCTATTTTTGAGAATAGATATAACACACTTTGCTTTTAGGTCATTTCCTGAAAGATGCTTATCAGTTCTGACCCCTTTAGGACCAAAGAGTTTATTATATCCTGGCAGCTCAAGGCTGGGAACGGTAAATAATAAAGGAGAGAGAGGTCCTCTAAGTCCATGCATTCCCTCAATAAAAACCTACCTCTCTTTCACCTTCTTCCTCTTCTCCACCCATATCACCACAGCCTTGGATCAACTCCTCAGTTAGCATGACATTTAGGGCCTTCCAATTATGAGTCATGCCCTCTACCCTTCTCAGTGTTCCAGAAACTATCATGCTCTTTCTTATGTTCAGGCCTCTTCTTCCAATGGAAACATCTTCCTTTGGCTTTTCCCCTTCAGAAAATCCCCCTTGATTCTTCAGAACTAGCTCAAATGCCCCCTCCTCTATGAAGACTCCTACTCCCCCAACCGGAATTACACTCTACCTTCTAATAGCCCTGCTACCATTAGAGCATTTCTTATTCAGTTTTGTGATTATTTCAGTATGCATCTCCCTCTTGGACAATATACTCCTCAGGGAAGGGACTCTCACTTATTCATCTTGCCAGACACACAGTAGGTATCAAGAAATTGCCTGAAATATATGGATGGACAGATGAAGATTTACTTTGGAGAGCTCTACGGTGCTTTTGGATCATAGCCCTCCCTTAGTGGGGATGAAAGATGCAGGGCAGATCACACTGTAATATGTGCTGCAACCCCCTTTCTCTCCCTCCGTTCCTACTGTATTACATTCTGAAGTTGAGCTCAAGTACACATTGAGTACCTGCTCTGTGTGGGACTGTGATAGGCCCTGGGGACAATCATCAAAGAACATTGTGAAACTATAATGGAGTGATCTGAAGTGTTTTGCATGACTAGGTCCCTCTTGTTCTGCAGGTCTCAACATAAACATTTCCTCTGATTGGTCTTCCCCAAACACTTACCTAGAATATATCCTCCTTCCACTTCTCTTTTCTAACATTACCCTCTTGACATCTTCATAGCATTTATTGAAATCTTCAATTACATTTTTTTTTTTTTTGTCTCTCTACCCCCATTCAAATGTCAGCTCCATAAGAGCAGCTCTGCCTTTTTGTTCACATCTGTGTCCCCAGTGCCTAGAACAGTACCTGGCATACATCAGGCACTTAATAAATACATTATACTATAATATTTTCTTATGATTTATCTTCCACATCACTAATTCTCTCTTCACGTGTCTAATCAGATGTTGAACCTATCTGCTGAATTCTTAATTTCTATTATTGTATTTTTAAATTTATGAATCTCCATTTGGATCTTTTCTATAATTTCCAGTTCTCAATCTTGTCTAATATGTCTTTAAATGTACTAAGCATTGCCATTTGAAAGTTTGGTTGATAATTCCATTATCTGGATCTTCTGTGTAACTGTTTCTATTATCTGTTGCTTCTCTTGCTTTTTGTCAGGTTGTCTTTAATTCCTGTGAGGGCTTGGCTATTGTTTCCTGTTCACTCTTACTCCTCAGGTGTTATTTTCATGGTCACAACCCAAGGCCTGGGGGCAGGGATAGGGCAGTTTACCAGGGCCCTTCTTTCTTAGTGGGTCTTAAACTATAGGGGAAAAGAAGCCCGAAATGAAGGGCTCACCTCTCTTTTCCCCTTGATTATATTCTGCATTGGTAACGCTCCAATATTTAGTCTGCTGTAGTCCCATTAATAAGTACTTACTAATTTAATGAATAAAGGCATGCAAGGCTTGGAGGTGGGAGTAGTTGCCTTATATTCACCCATTCATTCAGCTGTCCTTACTCTGTGCCATGTTCTGTGCTATGCTGGGTTACAGAGGTGACAATAAGACTTAGTATCCCTTCAAGGGACCAGCCCGTATTCTTAACAGACGCAATTATTAGAGCAGAGACCAGCAAAAGGGGCTCTTGGAATGCTGCAAAACTATTTAAAGGAGTTTCCTGTTGAAAGTAAAAAGTTTCCCAGGGGAAGAAGCTTCTGAGCAAAGTCTTGAAGAGTTTGCCAAATAAAATAATTGGAAAGGGCTTTCCTTATAGAGAAAACACATGGACTGTAAAAAAGTCTGGAGCAGCTGCAGAGATGCAAGTTGGATGTGGCTGAAGGCTAGAGTGTGGGAGAGAGATGTAATGAAATTCAAAACATGAGGCTGGAGAGGAAGGCACTGGCCTTGAATGTCACACTAAGGAGGCTTGTCTTGATTCCTGGGGAGAGTTGTAGCGGGTGTAGACTGAGACTTCCCATCTTACTAAAGTTCAGAATTCAGGTTTGGAGAAGGTATATAGTAGGGCGCTGAAGTCAAGAGACAGACTAGGTTCTATCTCCAGCTATGCCGTTAGCTTGCCTTTTTGGGGCCCTCAGTGTTCCTATCTGTAAAATAGGGGTTTCTCTGGGCTCTTCAAGCTTTGTGACCAGAGTTCTCCATCCAGATGTTGTCAAGACAGAATAAAACTGCTTAGCATGCAGGAGAGGAAAAGGTGTGAAACCCAACTTGTGTCAGGAACTGACAGACTAGAGTCCTTCCATGCCCCAAATCCTGATGGCCCTTACAAACCCTTCTAGCACCCACAGGGCCCCGCTACCACTAGCAGCTCAGGCTCACACCACAGCAGAGGCGCGAATATAGAAAGGCAGTGTCTGGGACTTGTAAGAAAAGCTTTACAAATGTGAGCCTATGGACACACTCAATGGTTTGGTGTTTACCTGGAGAGGAGGGGGGAGGGGGGAGGGAGAGTTGTGTGGGGAGGGGGGAGTGGGCACCAGATATATCGGGTTGGAGGGGGACCTGATTCTGGGAGCTGGGCACATGGTGCGATGCATGGGTGATGTGATGTGGAGTTGTACATTGGGAAACTGTCTGATTGTTGCCAACCAATGTCACCCCATTAAATTTAACAATAAAATAAAAAAAAACAAAAAACGTGAGCCTGGCATGGAAGTATCCTCACATGCAACCCCAGGATGGAGAAGGTACAACCCAGCTGGCCCCAGGCTTGGCTTGGCCTATCTAGCTGCCTCTTCGTAAGAGGGGAGATTGCCCAGTATGACAGAGCCAATTTTCAGCAGAGCAATCTTGAATTTCATGTGGACTTCCTGTCTCCTGAGCCAGTGCCCTTCCTTCCAGCACCTGACACCTCCCAGACTCTTGTGAACCCCCAGAATCATGTGCCCCACCCCAAGGCAAACCAATGGAAGATGAGACTTGGGTCAGGGTCAGGAGAGATGTCTGATGAAGGAACTGATGGGGGTGAGTAGTGGTGGGTAGCTGAGAGTGCCTCTCACTCCCCCCCACACCCCCAAGGGCCTCAAGATTCCTGCCCCCTCCCTCTGCACTTCCTGGCTTATTCTCACCAGTGGACTCTCAGGTCTTTCTGGCCAGGGCTGGAGGCCCCTAAGGGCTCACTCAGGTTTTCTGAGGCTTGCGACAGGAGGTTTGCAACAGGAGGCCCAAAACCATAGAAGGGAAGTAAGAGAGTTTCCTTTTACTAGCCGGCATGCAAATGAGATATAAAACAGACTAAGAAATGGAGAGTGGGTGAGGCTGGAGCATGGCTACAGAGTCAAATCCTGGATCCTCCTTGAGGGAGATAGGCAGGGAATCAATCAAGACTTAATCAGAGACTTCTAGGGCAGCCCCAGAGTTTACACACATGGCTGTGGCTGCACACAGACCTGGATTCAAGTTTAAATGAGATTGGCTCTACTGTTTATTACCTTGGAAAAGCCACTTAACATCTAAGCTTCAGTTTCTTCATCAGGAAAATGAGGATAATTATAAAATCTACTGCAGAGTCCCACTGAGACAATAAAGTGAGAGAATGTAACCTTGCTGGGACCTCACAGCCACCCCTGCTCCCCGAATCCCTTCCACTTCAGTTAGTCACCTGATTGTCCCTCCACTAGCAGCCCTCTCATCCATCCTAGATTGATACAAACAAACCAGCTTTACCCAAATTACAAAACGCTATGTCTTAAGACACTTCAGAAATAATTCACTTGTCTTCTCAGTTGAAATGAGAAATACGAGGCCCAAAGGGAATGGGCCATCCTAGAAGCTAGGTTTCCAGATTCCTAATGCAGTACTCCTGTGTTTTCACAGAAATCTACCATCCTACCCCACTCCTCAGAATCTTAATGTTCTGAATGCATGGAGACATCTACAACCTTGCCCTGAAACTTTTATTTATCCCAGCCTTTTCTCTTTCAGTGCCTATACCTGCCCCAATCTTCTTTTTTTTTTTTTTTAATTTTTTATTGTTTTTTACAGAGAGAGAGATAGATAGATATAGACACACAGAGAGAAGTGAACTGGGGGAACTCCCCAGTTCAGCACATGGGTCTGCACGGGCCAGGGTCGGGACTCGATCCTCGGTCTTCGGCGCTGCAAAGTGAGCGCTTACCCACTAAGCCATCCCGGCTTCCCCCCAATCTTCTCTTAAAACAAAACAAAACAAAACAAAACAAACATTGATATACTGTTTAGTATGTGTTGGCACATTCAAATGGGTTCTATTGCCTTTAATCCTCTGGCAACTCTTCTGTTAAAGGCTCAGAAAGGTACAGTTTCTAGCCCAGAGTCTCAAGAGTTGGTAGGTGATTAAACCAAGATTCAATCCCCAGCAGGCAAGCCCAGGGCCCTATTTACTGCCCCACTGGTCTGCCCACCTCCCATCCTCTGGGATTTGGCTGGGCCCCGATCTAGACTGCATCATTAGCCTGGGCCTTGGAACCTAGGGCCTGGTGTCCTCAACCACAAGATCTGTAGAAGGAAGCACCTCACAAGCCCGCCTTCCTCTCCCTTCCACTCCGCCTCCCTGGTTAAAAAGCAGCCAGGCCAATAGGGGCCTGCAGACAGCCCTGTGCTCACCTCCAAAAGCTGCTACCAAGAGAGCTCCCAAGATCCTCCCAAGATGAAGGGCTTCCTCTTCCTCCTATTCACCATCAGCCTGCTGGTTATGATTCAGGTAAGAGCAGCCCCTCAGAGCCCCTGGATCACCACCTAGGACTCCCCAGACCTGCCTGGCATGGGAGAGAATGCAGGCTCCTGGGTACCTAGTCTTCTCCCATGGGGACAGAGGAAGACAGGCTCCAGCAGGGGAACCAAAGACTCGGGGGGGGGGGGGGGCGCGCCTCCCAGCCTTCCAGCCCTTCTGGCTGAGGTCAGACTGCTTGAGGGCTGCCCCTGAACAGAAAGCAGCCTGTACCTGAGGCTGAGGAGCATGCGCAGGGTTACCAGGAACACTGAGGGGCCTGAGGGGTGCTGTGGAATAACAGGGAATTAAGAGGCTTGGGAAGACAGTTCTGAGGATGACATCAACCCACAAGAAACCTAGGGAAATGGTCTTACTGGTGGGGGGCCAGGAAATATTCAAGTGGAGCCTGCTCTAGTTTGAGAGGTGACAGGGAACCCCTGGGGAGAGAAGGCGGGGTGTTTGGGAATTAGAGATGGTAGAAATCTCCCACTCCAGAAGTAGTTGGAGTCTCAAAATCAACTGCTATGCCAGGAAGCAGCTTCAGCAGTATCACGTGTGCCCGAGGGCTCTAGTCAGCATAGGAGCCAGGAGTCATTAAGTTCTAGATCAAGAACAAGTTGATCAAGCATCAAGAAAAGCTTGAGCACCATCAGAAACAACTTACTTCCCTATCAAGAATAGCTTTAGTTGCAATTTGATCAAGCATTGAGAACAGTTTGATCACCATCTGGCCATTATCTCAGGGAGGAAATCTACCCACCACACCTATCCACCCACCCACACTTTGCCAGGTGCCTTCTCATATGACACCCCATCCCCCATGACTATGATGTATTCCCATTCAGATGAAGAAACTGAGGCTCAGAGAGGCTAAGTCCCTGGCCCAGCTAGTAAGGCCAAGGGCTGGGGCCACAGGCTCCCCAATCTTCCATATGTTGGAGGAGCTGGTGGCCTGGTACAGGTATCAGGAAGGTTCTATGGGCCAGGGACTGCCTCTGACCCTGCCTATGTCAAGGCAGGACACAGCCTATCATCTTCACAGGACTTTGTGTCAAAAGTCATGCTCAAGGGACAGAGAAGAGAGGACTATTATTTTGGGTGGGGGAACAGTGTCTCTAAACAAACACGAGACTCAAAGCCCCTGAGCTTGCCCCACTTTCTCCTCTTGCAGATGCACACTGGAGTCTTGGGAAACAAGACGACGACCATCCCCACCAAGAAACGCAGCGCGGCTCCGGCACTCAGCAGCCTGGGTGGTGGCAGCATCCTTCTCTTCTTAACCAACACCCTCATCCAGCTCTTTTACCTTAGCTGAGGTGGCATGCCTCAGCCCTAGCCCTGTGTCCCCCGAGGCAGCTGCCACAATCAGTAGCAAGAGAAGCTCCCCCCCCCCAATCCTTGGGAAGGATGATGCCAGAGATCACCAGTTGTGGGAATTGACAGGCAGTACCATGGGGACAATGGCCAACACAGGGAGGTACTGATGTGGAAGGGCTCGCATCACCCAGCTGGTGGTCAATAAAGTTGTCCTGTACTTGGAATGGGGTCCTGTGTGTGGTTACTGGACATTACCGGGCCCCAAGAGCCAGATTTTCAACAGCACCAAGGGGCCTCCCATGCCCTCATCAGCAGTTGGTGCCAGGGAGCTCCCACCCCAGCTTCCCCGCCCCGAAGTCCAAATGCTGAGGCCCCTCCTCCTAGACCTTGCAGGGACAGGCCCACAACCTGCCATCCTGACCATCCCCTTTGGTTTCATTTGCTTTACCTGTCACTAAGTATTTGGGAATGATGGTTCCAGTAGATCTCCCCCCAACCTAGCCTGAATTGCCCCAGTTGCAGAGGCTCAGAGAGCTCCCCACCCCAGTATCTAGGTCTCTTCAAAGTGACAGATTCAGAGAGAACAACCCCGCTCCTGGTCTCTAGGGGTTCCCAGCCTCCCAAGCATCCTCCTACCCTCATGTCTCTAACCACGGGGTGCTGAAAAGGATGAAGAGGCAGCTGTCCACTCTCACCCTGCCTACCTATGGGTTGGGAAGGCAGGATGAACAAACAGCTGGGGTTGGGGGCTGCAGAGAGGGAAAGGAGCCCCAGAGAAGGCCACAAGGGCCTTGACAACTCCACCTTTTCCTGAGGACCTTGGCCAAGGGGCCGAGAGGTGCCTGCTAGATCGGGGGACAGCTCTTCCCTGTCCTGCCTTCTCTGAGCTGTGTTAAAGAACCAGACCCTCCTGTTCTGGCTTCTTTAACTAAGAAGGCCAAACCCTTAGGTCTTGAGACCAGAGCTGGAGGAAACTGAACAGAGCCCTGGCGGGCAAGGCACTTGGGGCGTGGCTCCCACTCACCTCTCCCCCCACAGTGTACAGTGGGTGCTTCCATCCAATGGAACTTCCAAGTTTCACCCCCGAACCGTCTGCATATCTAGAACACTTCCTCTGCCACTCTCTAGCCTGGCTGAATCTTTCCCAGATTCCACATCTCAGCTGAGCAGACTGCCCTGAGCCCCTAAATGGTTTAGGTTCCTCCACTGTGCATCCCTCCACTTCTGTCCTCACCCTGTCATTCAGTGCATCACCTTACTCGTCAGGATCCTCCAATGGACCTGCGAGCTCCATAAAGGAAACGAATCAAGGGGCTTGGTTCATACATGTTCCCACTCAGCCCAGTGCCAGACCTGCCTGACAGCAGGCTCTCAGAACATATATCATTTGAGGTGACTGCATTAAAAACAAACCAAAAAAAACCCAAACAAACAAAAACCTCACAAGGGAAAGCTGGGGTGGCTCAGCGGGTTAAGCGCTTGCTTTGACGCCCCGGGGACCAAAGATTGAATCCCGGCCCCAGCCCGTGCAGACCCACATGCTGAGACTCCTCTGGGCGCTCCCCCTTCTCTCTATATCTCTCTGTCTCTATTTCTCTCTGTCAAAAATCAATAAAACAAATCTTTAAAAAAAAAACCCACACAAGTTAGTCTGGTCCCAAGGCTCCCTCTGGTGGCAGAGGGAGGCCTTACATCTGAGCCCAGAACTGGAGCAGGGAAGGAAGCAGCCAGACGCAAGCAGGGGTCCTCAAACTGCAGCCCATGGGCCACATGAGGCTCGCCGAAAACATTGATCCGGCCCGCCGAAAACATTGATCCGGCCCGCCGGGTGTTTTTGCCGCCGCTGCCTGTCCTGCTTAGCAGCTGACTCGTCCCGGGCCCGCAGTCCGGCCCTCCAACGGTCTGAGGGACAGTGATCTGGCCCCATTTAAAAAGTTTGAGGACGTCTGCGGGGGAAGGAAGGCAGGTGAACAAATCCTTACCCCACTCACCCTCAAATATCAAGGTGCACAGAGACGAGGATACCAGGAGCATATTAGAAAACAACTTATGTTACAACAACAAAACCTATACAAAAGTTTCATCCCAGGGAAAGCCACCAGGGCTGGGAGGGTGGGTGTCAAAGCACATGGACGGTCCAGATCTGGGACGCCCTATCCTTAGCCAGCTCCCACAGCACCGCATGGTCCCGGTCATAGCCCCGGCCACCTGGGTAAGAGATGGGGAGAAGGTCATAGAGAGCTGGGCCTTCCACAGTCCTCAGCCCCCTCAGGTACCATCTCTCCCCATGCCCCCACCTTACCCTTCACATCTAGGATCCGGCCCTCGAACATCTGGCTGCAGATGTGGCCCGACTCGTTGATGCTCCATGTCTGGCGGGGCAGGCGGCTCTCAGCCCACAGCACCACCTTGGAGCCTGTGCTGGGGGGCCCAATCACCTGCAGGCTCATGGTGGGGGCCACCTGAAGCCCCAGGAGGTCGTCAGGCACTGTTCCTCCCCACCCTACAGGTTCTCCACCAAACACAAGATACCCCTGACATATCCAGCTATTAATCCTGGCTCTTATGAACAGTGACCCTGGGCAAGCCTCTTAATTCTGAGCTTTGGTGTTCCTGGCGAGGAGAATCCCCAAGTGCTGGTGGTTGTGAGGGTTCAATGTGAGCAATGAAAGGGTTGAAAAATATTAGCTCCTCCAGGAAGCCTTCCTTGACTGACTTTAGCATCAGACAAGCCTGGGCACACTTACTGGCAATGTAACTTCCAGCCAATTACTTCTCTGTTCTCTGCTTTCCTTACCTGTAAAATGGAGAGTAAAACAGGACCTACTAATAGTGCTCTCTAAGGATTATAGGAGGTATTCAAGTTAAAGGCGTAATGCAGCACCTGGCACAAAGCCAGTGTTCCCTCTCATTTTAAGTAAAAGACAAACCCCCTTTACTAGCCTAAAAAGACCTACACCCCCACAACCTACCTGATCTCATCTCCTGCTACCTCTACCCTCACTCACTTCACTCCAGCCACTCAGGTGGCCTTGCTAGTCCTGGAAAATACCAGGCGTGTTTCTACTTGCTGTTCCTTCTGTGCAGAACACTCTTCCCTCAGATATCTGCACGGCTGCCTCCCTCAAATGTCACCTTTTCAGAAAGGGCTCCCCTTATCTATTGCACTTTTCGTAACCTGAGGTACTAAGATAGTTTACTTATTTAAGTGGTTTCCGCCTCTCCCCACTAGGATGTAAGCTTTAGGAGGGCAGGAGTCATTTGTCTTCACTGGTATTCCCAGCACCCAGAACAGGGCCTGACATATAGTAGATGCTCAGGAAATATTTGTGGAGTGAACCTCTCATTAATAAAATCCAAGTTCTGTTCCAAGATAAAAGAGCTGGGGAGCCCCTTAGAAGCACTTGGTTCAATGCTCTTTTTGCAGATGGGGGACTGAGGCTCAGAGAAGAGCACCTCCGCGGAGTCCTGGGGTCTGTGTGTGTCTCTGTCTCTCTTGCCCAAGGGTGGGTGCTGAGTTAGGACTCTCTACAGTGGACCTGAGTGTGCCTGGGTCCCTGGGGTCCCTTGCCCAGCCCCTAAACCAGTACCTGGTTCTTTAGTAGCCCATCTTCATAGTACCAGACGTAGCTGCCTCCAGCTCCAGGCTCGGAGACCACCACACGGCCCGCCTTCATGTCCTCCACATGGTCTGGCACTGCCAGGAATCCCCCCAGGGCCGCGTTCCAGAGGCGGAAATAAGCTCGACGCTGGTGAGTTGGGGGAGCTGAGAGTCAGGGCTCCCACCTCAACTCTGGACCCTCCAGTATCCCTAGTTCCTGAACCCCCCTTCCTGTCCCCAAACTTCCCTCAGCCCTGCTTTAAGTCACCTCTTATTTCCCACACAAATACTAAGGGCACATCCATAGCACATATCCACACCCACAGTTCCATGTCCACAGATACTCAGACATGAGCAGAGGGACATGCTGGCAGATACACTCAAGGTCTACACAGTTGCACAGTTTACACAGACACAAACACACGGATACTCACAGCCATGCAAACTCACATCGTAACTGATGCCCAGGTCCCTCCAGCCTACCCACATCAGGCACTTATGCTTTCTAAAAGGGTGGATGCATGGAGGAATACAGACATGCACGCACACACGCATGTTGAAGAGGTACCACAGTGGGGCAGACACTGCACTATCAGACATCAGACCAGGCTCTGTCACAAATCAGCTGGGGGCCTCCAACACTGGTGATGGTAGTAACAGTAATAAGAATCACAGCTAACGTTTGCTGAGTGCTGACCCACTCAAGCACCGTTCTAAGGTCTTACATACACTATTTATCTTCAGTCTCCAAGACAATGCCATCATATGTAATGCCCCCATTTTAAAGATGAGGAAGCTGAGGTCCATGGAGTTACAGTACTTGTGCAAGGTTGCAGAGCAAAATCTTTGTTCACTTCTCTGGGCCTTTATTTCCCCATCTGTAAAATGTAGGGATTGGAGATAACCTCCAAAATTTCTTCTAGCACTAATGTTATAAGAGTTTGTGAATATAGAGACCACACAATATCCTCACACTTTTAACAGTATCACAAATACAAGAAGATGTAGTCATAAACACACTCTCACAGATGTGTACACACGTACAACCACAGGTCACCTCCAGAGAACACAGACACATGGACACAAATGGTATCACAGACACAGAAGTCCCTCAGACCAGCACATGTGCACTTGTGCACACATGTGCACATACACACACACAGCTGTTCCTCCACATTAATGCACATGTGCAGAAATGAGACACATGTACAGACATGTGAACACAGCATTTCCCAAAGTGAGGTGTGCTTACTACTTACTGCTGGGTCATACATGAGATCATTTTCTGTCCTATGTGGATAAACTTTTTGTCAAAAATTTAATGGTAATGTATTATATTATTTTTATAATTATTATATTGTCTATTAAGGAAAACTCATACATACACATCAAACTCATGATTTTATAAATATTATTCCTTAGGGATAGAGGGAAAAAAAGGTAAGTTGATTAAGAGAAAAATGCTAAGTAGATAATGTTTCAAGAGGAATGATATAGCAAAAATTGTGACAAAAGCACACCAATGTTGAGTTTAGAAAACCTGGGAAACAAACAAACAGATACAAAGCCAGACAGGCCAGCACAGAACCACTCAACCCCACAGACTACCTACCTGCTTAATGGGGTAGAGGGAACCCACCCTCTGGGTCCCACTGTACGTCAGCCAGTTGGTGATCTCACAGCTGCCCACCAGCCACTGGCGGCCCCGGAAGTCACTGTGCTCACACAGCACCCAGCTGGGTCCAGCAAGTGCCAGGGACACAGAGAGAAAGACAGACAGATAGACAGACAGACAGGTAGAGGAGGAAGCACATATTTCAGAATATGCTCCACCTCCTTTTTTCTCCTGCTGGGACTCCTCTGCCTGGGGTTAGGGTCCCAAGGAAAGAGAGAGAGAGGCTAGGAAGTGGATTTGGGGTTTGCAGGGCAGAAGAGGGTCCCCCACCCCACTCCCAAGCTGGGGTCCAAGCCCTGAGAGCCAATGACCCTCCTCAGTCTGCACTTCTCCCTCCCTCTTGGCTGGGAAGGGGGAAAGTGGGGAGGCGGAAGAGGCCACGGACCAAGTCTTCACTTGCTAGCAGCCCCTTTCCCCATAATCTACTCACGTGCCCCCCTGGATCCGCACAGATAGCACGTGGTTGTTGAAGCCCTCAGCTTGCAGGCTGCGCACCTCCCTGTTGAGTTCAATCTCCTTCCCCTCGAAGCACTCCAATCCATACAGGAAAATGGAGGGCTCTGAAAAGTGCTGTGGGCCAGGAACACGGAGCAGGGGTGAGACCCCAGACTCAGCCCCAGACTCAGCCCACAACTCCCAGATGGGTATTTCAGGCCCTCTTCTCTTCTGACTCCTAGACAATGCCAGCTGGGTATCCCCCAGATTATCAAACACAGCAGGTGGGGAAGCCAGGATGGCTCAGTGGGTTAAGTGCTCACCTTGCAGCCCTGGGGACCAAGGATCAAATCCCGGCCCCGGCCCGTGCAGACCCATATGCTGAACTGGGGAGTGCCCCCAGTTCAATTCTCGTCGGGGTGAGACCCCGGCCCAGTTCCTTCCCTGTGCAGCCCCACGCCCACCTGTGGAATGAAACTATGTGGAAAAACTAATGATGTGCAACTGTGGAGGCTGCTCTGGGCCCTCCCCCTTTTCTCTGTCTCTGTCTCTATATCTCTCTCTCTCTCTGTCAAAAACAATAAAAATAAATCTTAAAAAAAAGAAAAACACAGCAGGTGCCAGAATGGGTCCCCCACTGCCCCTCAAACCTCCTCCCAGGTAAATGGTACTTCTAAGAATAGTGTATTAATAATACTGGTAATTATATTGTAGCAGGTCTCATACATTCAGGGCCTACTCTGTGCTAAGCCAGACTCTGTGCTAAGCGCTTTACCTGATCTCATTATAACTTCTCAACAACCCTATGAGGAGGGGAAACTGAGGCTGGAGAAGATTCAACAGCTTGGTCAAGGCCCTAAAGCTGGGCTTCAGAACCAGGCCTATTCTGCCTTCAGAGCCCAGCATGTAGTTGTCAAGAACTTGGACTCAGGAGCTGGGCTGCCTCAAGGAGAACCTGGCTGTGCCTGTTACCAGCTGTGTGACCTGGAACAAGTTGCATGAACTCTCTGGGCCTCAGTTTTTACATCTGAATAAGGAAGGTGGTAATAGTAACAAACCTTATAGGGTTGTGGTGAGGATTAAATGCCTTAGTATACAGGAGGCCTTTAAAATACTGCCCAGAGCATTGTGCTCAGTAAATGTCAGCTGTTCTGCTCATGCTGCTGTGGCTGGCCCACCTAGTCAGCCACCAAGTCCTACAGACTCTAGCTCTTTAATACAGCCCATGCCACTTCTCTCCATCTCTTCCCTGGTCCAGGGCATTAGTTTCTTCTGGCTTAGTGTAGCAGTGACACCCACTGCCCTGCACCCAACCATCTGTTCTCCACACAATAGCAGAGACATCTTTCTGTGTCACTCCTCCCTGCACAGAACTACCACCTCAGCAGTCCAGCCCCTGACCCCAGCCCACTCTGCGTGCTAGTCCCTCCTGTCCCTGTACCACTTCTGTATCTGGACATACCACTCTGCACTGCAGTTTTTTTGTTTGTTGTTGTTTTTAAATTTATTTTATTATTGTTTTTGACAGAGACAGAGAGAAGTGGGAGGGCCCAGATCAGTCTCCATAGTTGCATGTCATCAGTTTTCAACATGGTTTCATTCCACATAGGTGGGCGCAGGGCTGCGTAGGGTGGAAACTGGCTGGGGGCCTCCAGCATGGGAGGTACATCCCCCTTGAGTCAGAGGCTGAATTGGGGGCCGAGAACTGAACTGGGGGCCTCCCACATGGTAATCACACCCCAATTCAGCATACAGGTCTGTACGGGCCGGGATTCGATCCTCGGTCCCTGGGGCTACAAATTGAGCGCTTAACCCACTGAGCCCTCCCGGCTTCCCCTGCATGGAGGTCTTTATGTCCGGGTAACCATGGGTTCCTTAAAGGTGGGGCTGTGTCTGATTTATTTCAGTGTCCCCAGGACCTATCTCAGTAGCAATAAATCTCTAGGAAGTTGGACTGGCTTTGAAGCCCCAGGGTTAGGTGAACCTGAGGTGGCTCTGAGAAAGATTGGATTCAAGCCCCAACAGCCCACTCAGCAGTGAGAACAGGCTCAGGATACCCCCAGCAGCACCCCCTGCCTACAGGTTTGCCTGGAACTAAACAGGTACACTCACCAGGGGCACCTTCCGGAGAGACCCCAGGACTGTGGAGGTGAGGCAGCCCATGGCTGTGAGAGTGGGGAACTCGCCCTCAGAGAGAATGTGCTGGTCACCCTCACAGTTCTTCTCATCAAACAGGATCCAGCTGGGGAAGGAAAAGAGTGGGGGGATGTGAGTGGGTAGATATTTGAGTCCACCCTGTCCTCAGCCTGCCCAGGCCTCCTCCGATACAGCAGAGTGGATGCAGACTTAATCATGACCCTCTGGTCCAGGGCAGGTCAAAGATGAATAGGCACTGCAGCAGCAGGGGCTGAGGTTAGAATTAAGAAAGGACTGACTGAAATCATACTGCCCTTAGTGAGAGAAATTTGGCAATACCAAGCAAATCTATGCACAACTACTCAGCAATCCCATTTCTCAGAATTTATCCCAAGGACCCCTTTCAAAAACATGAAATGACACATGCACAAACAAGGTCATTAATTATAGCACTGTTTGCAATGGCAAAGATTGGAAATACTCCAAATGTCCATCAGTAGGGGATTGGTTGAATACACTAACAATTTGGAGTATAAGATAGCAGTAAAAAGGAATGAAGAGGAGCTCTTAAAGAGATATAAGGTGATGGCCAAATTAACAAAATATATTTGATTTCTATAGTTACATGTAAATGTATATATGACTGTATATTTGCTTAAATCTTAAAAAACAAACAAACAAACAAACAAAGACAATGGATAAATAAGCTAAACATTAAAAAGAAAGATCACCAGTAGAGGGAAGGAAGAATAAAGGACAGAGATGGAAGCTAAAGATTTTACGATTTGACTTTGGAACTGCTAAGGACTGAATGTTTGTATCTCTCCAAAATTCTTAACTTCAAGTAATGGCCTTTAGGAGGTAATTAGGTTTAGATATGGTCATGAGAGTAGAGCCCTCCATGATGGGATTAGTGTCCTTATAAGAAGAGGAAGAGACAGGAGCTCTCTCTCTGCCATGTGGGGTCACAGCAAGAAGATAGCCACCTGCCAACCAGGAATAAGGCCACAATGGGAGCTGAATTAGCCAGCACCTTGCTCATGGACTTTCCAGTCTCCAGAACTGTGAGAAAATAAACTCCTCTTGCTGAAGCCACAAGTGTATGGTATTTTGTTATAGCAGCCCAAGCTAAGGCAGAAACATTGAAAATATTTTATGTAATTAAAAAACAGAATTAGGGGAAGCTGGGATGGCTCAGGGGGTTAAGCGCTCACTTTGCAGCCCGGAGCCCGAGGATCGAATCCCGGCCCCAGCCCATGCGGACCCATATGCTGAACTGGGGTGTGTTCCCAGTTCAGTTCTTGCCAGGGCCTATGCGGGAGGCTCCAGGCCCAGTTCCTGCCCTGTACAGCCCTGTGCCCCACCTGTGGAGTGAAACTATATGTAAAACTAATGCTGTCAACTATGGAGACTACTCTGGGCCCTCCTCCTTCTCTCTGTCTTTCTCTGTCTTTCTCTCTCTTTCTGCCAAAAAACAATAAAAATAAATCTTTAAAAACAAAACAAAACAGAATTAAATAAAAATGAAAACTATTCCTAAAAATTAAATAAACTTAACTGAATATCAAGCTGATAGCATAACCACATCGAAAGACCATCATTATTTCAAATGTCTCAAAAATACAATATTTTGAACTGTACATGTCAAATGGGTTATAGATGAATGTTTTGAGGACAAAAAGAACCGCAGAAAAACCTCAAATAGCATTCACTGATTTTACTGATAGTAGTAACACTAGTATTATAATTTTGAAACACCTAGCATGAAGATTCTGGTCTCTAAATATCATTTCTCACTAAAAAGAACCAGAATTCCTTGGGAAATGGCTAACTCCAAGTCGGAACCAAAAAAAAAAGGCAGAGGGCTAGATGAACCAAGACTGGGAGTTCTTTATACTATACTATCTACAAGTTTTACATTTTCCATTAAAACTTTATTTTGCTTTGTTGAATGATTTGAGACAGAACAGTTAATTTAAAGGAAGTCATTGAAAGAAAGACCCTCTCCCTGCAGCCAGATTTCCAAGCTGAGTTTAGCGCTTCAGAGGGGCAGTTAGTTGTACCCGGCTTCCCGCACCGCACCCCACCCCCACCCCCGCACCTTCGAGCTCCCCCTCTCCCACGTCCTCACCTGCCACCCTGGACACGGCAGGACTGCGGCTGGAAGGAGGCGGGCAGAGAGGTCTGGTCATCCTCGAACGAGATGTGGTCTCCCAGGAAGTGGGGGCTCGAGAAAAGCTGAATCTGGCCGTGTAGACGGGAATAGATAAGAGTGGAGGGCAATAGAGTGAGGCAGAAAGAATAGGCAAGAGGGGGAAAGATTTGAAATGAGGAAAGAGGAGAGAGACACAGGCTCCCACCAGCGTCTTACCTTTGAGACAAAGTGCAGATTGTGCTCCCCGACCTGAAGGGAGGGACCAAAGTTTTGAGACTTAAGGAATGCACCAGCCGCTAGCCTCAGTTCCTCGGGTTTTGATGCTCCCGAATCTAACCGTAGCTCTCCCATAACCCAGGACCGTATTAGCACCGCCCCTTCCATAGGCCCCGCCCCCATGAGCCCAGAGCTGGGTCCTTCCAGCTCCAGTGCGGGGGGCGCTTCCCAGCGCCAAGCCCCACCCACCACGAGGCCCCGCCCCCTGCGGCCGGCACGCACCTGGAGGACCGGCTGCAGCGAGGCGAGGGCGCTGTTGCCCGCACCCCAGTCGTCGCAGTTGCGGTACACACCCTTCTCCAGCACATACTGCTCTCCCGAGAAGCCCACCTCCTGATAGGCCACCCACCTGCAGGAAGGGCGGGGCACGGGTCAGCGGGGCGGAGCCGGCACCTATGCTGGAACCACCCCCGGCCCTCCCGGCTCCGAAGGTCACTCACACGCCGCTGAGCACGTGGATAGCCTGCGTGTGGGGGCTGTGTCCCGCCAGCTCCACGTCCAGCAATGCCTCGCTCACCTTCACGCTGTGCCCTTCGAAGTCCATGGCCTCAAACAGCACTACGGCCGGGTCCGCGAAGTCCTGCGCCCCGGGGACAGTCAGGTCTCTCCCGCCCACCGACACGGAAGGAAACCCCTGAGAGTGCCCAGACCCCAGGGAGGCAACCCAGCAGGGGATTTTAGGGTGAGGCGATCAGTGTGGCCTGGAGAAAAGCAGCAGCATGAAAAGAGGCTAGACCTCAGAGAACACACTGTAAAGTGCTTGGGAGAACACAAATTCTTCCCTCAACAAATTGTACCTGGGGAAGTATGGCTGTGGCCAGAGGCCCAATTGCCCTTGCTTACCGTCCGGATGACCCGCAGGGAGGTCAGCGCCTCGTCATAGCCTCCCCAGTGTGACCAGTCAGCATATTCCCCCTCCTCCAGCAGATACTGGTGGCCCCGGAAGCCTTCCTTTTCGTAGCCCACCCAGCTGGGGGAGGATAGAAGGGGACAAACAGACGCAGTCACAGGAGGCCCCTGGATGTGTAAGACAACTGCCCCCACCCCTTGGCAGCCCAGGTCACTCCCCACAGCCAGAGTGGAGGCCAGTGGGGAGGATAAGGTAGAAGGAAGGGTCTTGAGTCCTCACCAGCCCCCAAGAATTCGCAGGGACCCCACAGAAGCCAGGTGGGGGCTGTGGCTTTCCTCTGGCTGCTGAAGGTTGTAGATGTCTCTGTTCACTTCCCAGCTTTGTCCCTGAAAGCCTGGGGCCTCATACACCACAGCCTGGGGAGTGGGGGGTGATGGGGTTGATGGGAAGTGATCCGGACCCAAACACACCCAGCCAGTCCAGGATGGCTCTGCCTAGCATCAGCCCAGAGCTAAGCTTTCCCACTCCCGCACTGCGCTCCGTGCCCTTATAAATTTATAACTCCTGTCTCTTCTCTGACCTGGTCCTTACGCATCAAAAGCCCGTTCCCTCAAATTCAGAGGTGCCCCTCAGCTGGAAATCACAGCCCTGCTGATCTTCCTGCCTTTGAGCTCCCCTCCCAAACCTAGCTTCTGGCCCCCCGGAGCCCTCCTCTCCCATCTTCCAGTCCAGACCACCACAGCTACACACATACACACCCCACTCAAAGGCCCTCTTTGATCCCAAAGCCTAGACTCTTACCTTGGGCTCCCCTGGCTTCTCCACTCTTGGGCAGCCCTACAGAGGAGACAGAGCTGAGACACCGACCCTTGAGGTTGGGGAAGATGGCTGGGGCTGGTGACCTAGAATTTACTTGATCCGGAGATGCATAAAATTGGCCAACCCCATGTCCTTCCTCTCCCCCACTCCTTGGACTAATTCCCTCTCTCCGTCAATCCCATTCCCAGTAGGAGCTCCCAGGCCCTGATTCTTGCCCCAGACTGCAGGACAAAGCTACCTGGGGCCACCTACTTCTTACCAATCTCATGGGCTTCAGGGAGCCCATGCTGGAGTTTGAGGTACCCCAAGCGGCCAAGGTGGGGTACTCTCCAGGCTCTAGGATGCAGGGAGTGTCTTCAAAGAAAGGTTTGGGGTACAGCAGCCACCTGGTGGGAGGCAGAGAGGCAGCTGCACCCCATACACCCAGGGACAAAGATCGGTAAATGGAAGGCAAGGTTTAGAGGGGAGGAGGTTTGGGGGGGAAGACCCCTGTCAAGGGGACTCTGGAGAACATTCCAGGTATAATCTCGCAGCAGCCACTCTGTCAGTCTCCCTTCCTCTGGCCTGGCCCTCTCTAATTTCACACAGCAGCTGGAGCATTCTTTCTAGCACACATACCTGCTTGAATACCCCCAGTAGTTTCCAGTTAGCCTCACAAGACACCCAGCTGCACTAGAGGCCCTTCAGTCTATCCCCTGCCTTCCTCCTGGGCCTCACATCTCCCCACTTGCTGGTTTGTCTGGCCAGACTGAACTTTCAAAGCTTAAGATTTCTCACCTCTGGCCCTTTCAAGGCGGTGTTCCTTCCGTTAGATATACTCTTTCCCCATTCATACCATTAACAAATATTTAGGGGCATTTATCCTGTGTCAGGTCCTGTTTCAGGCATCAGTGACACAGTAGGTGAACAAAATATACAAAATCCCTGCCAGGGGGAAGCCGGGATGGCTCAGTGGGTTAAGCGCTCACTTTGCAGCGCCGGGGACCGAGGATCGAATCCTGGCCCCGGCCCATGCGGAACCATATGCTGAACTGAGAGCTCCCCCAGTTCAGTTCTCTCTTTCTCTCTCTGTATCTCTCTGTGTATCTCTCTCTCTCTGTCAAAATAAATTAAAAAAAATATATATATTTAAAAAAAAGAAAAATCCCTGCCAGATTCTTCTGGGGCCAACTCATCCCAACTGAGGTATGTCTTCCTCCAGGGAGGCTTCTCTGACGTCAGGCTGGTTTGGTGCTTTTCTGTGTTCCCACAGCTCCCTGCTCCCCCATCCCGGAACTCTAGATTGCCACTGTCTGCTTACTTGCCTGACCCCACCAGCAGACTGGATACTTCTTGGGGGCAGGAACTGTGTCCTGTTACTTCTGTGTCCCCAACACAGGGAATATGTAATGAAGAGATTCCAGAACAACCCAGACTCACAGTCCTGCAGAGACAGTGGCAGATGCCACCTGCAGGGGCCTCTCCAGGCTCTGGGGGTCCTCCAAGGCCTCAGTTAGCCTTACTTGCTCCCCCTTGAGACCCTCCTCAGAGTACAAGCTGATCTCTGGGGTAAGGTAGTCCTGCGGGAGAGGGGTACAAAGGCGAAGTATAAAGTAGCATCCCCTCAGAGACTACCCCCACCCCCACCCTCACCTGCTTCCCCAAGTCTGTCCAGTTGGGGCTCCAGGGGAGCTTCTGGGAAACCTTGGTGGTTGTCTCCTCAGAAGCTAAGAGAATGAATGGGGTATTATCTCAAGGTCAGCCAGACTAGCCCGAGACCAAAGTCCTTGCTGGTCCCGCACTGAAGCTTCGAGACCTGAGACCAAAGTTTATGGCCAGTACCTGCCAAGTGCCATGCCCTCTCCTTGTCTCTGGGCACTATGACTTACACCTGGTGGAGGGGTGGGTGGGATGGACAGCTGCTTCCTGAGGTCTAACTTTGACCCTTCCTTTATGTACCACTCCTGCCCCGGTCCTGGCTGGCTCCGCCTGTACCTCATCCCAGAAAGCAGCAGGTCCTCTGCATTCTGGATATTTCTTCCTCACTAGAACCATTTTCATTCACTTATTTTGTCATCAGATACTTATGAAGCATCTACTAAGTGCAACGCATGTCCCATCCCATCTCACTTAGTCCTCTCCATGGGAGACCTTATTCCATTTGCAGACTAGGAAAGTGAGGCTCAGTGAAGTTAAGCGGCCTGCCTGATGGCACACAGTCTATAAGTGGCATGGTCGGGAACAGAGAAGTTTAGTTTTTGTTCGTATTTGCAAACCAGCACCTCCTGTGTGCCTGGAACACATTAGGCACCCAATCAATGCTGAATGAATCAACTGAATCCAGGCCCACCTGACTTCAAAGCACTTGTTTTTCTCTTGTACCTCATTACCTCCCACATGAAAATGATTTTATTGTGAGAAGCTCACACTAAATTGTCCATAAACATTTGTGTTTTTCTAGAGAGGCTTTGCAAACTGTCCCTTCCTTTACATGGTCTCTGCCCTAATTAACACTCATCATCTCTCATCCTGTCTTACCAGGAGGATTGCAACAGTTCTGGACTTGGAGTTATCCCTCCTTTCATTAAAAACAGAACAGAACATCTGATCGGCCCTGCTTTCTCTTCTGGTTCTCCTTAGTGACGCCAAGACAGCGTTGTCAAGCTTAATTTTGGTAGTTTGTAAATTGGTGGTGTGACAACAATGCTGTTTTGTTCCCACTTTACAGATATTAAACTATAATAGAGACTATGCCTTTCCAAACCACACATCCATCCCTCAAACTCAGAGGTGCCCCTCAGCTGGAAATCACAGCCCTTCCCTGGTCTTCCTGCCTTTGGGATCCCCATCCAGCCTTTTCTCCTCCTGGCAGCCAGAGGGATGTTTATAAATCCCTAACCTGATTATATGGCTTTCCTGTTGCAAACCCCGCCCTGATACCCGAGCTTGACCCTGAGTCCTGCAGGGCAGAGAGCAGGTCTCCCCCATCTCACACCCCCACTGCTGGCGTGGTGGCTGGCTCACAGCAGATGTAATGAGCATCCCTGAGTCAATGAGTGAACAAACATCAGAGGCACCTTGGGTCTGACTCTGGGCCTAAGAGCCTGGGCCCTGGGGGGTGGGCGAGCACCCTCATCCATCCACTGTGCTACTGAATCCTTCTCCAGTACCAGCTCAAACTTCCTCAGGCTGCTGCTCTTCCAACCTGGAGCTTGGCCTCTGCCTGGCCCCTCCCTCCCCCATCCAGGCCGAACACTCCCCAGGATACTTTTCTTCCCCTGTTGGCTCCAAGGTCAGGGATATATAAGTCAGTTCATAATAAACCCCCTTTTGCCTCATACTCTCTGTATGATGTCTCCCAGAGATTCCAACTCTAGGCCCCTGAGGCTGTCTCCCTTGTCAGGACCCAGGACCCAGATACACAGGGCAACATCTGGCCCCCAACCCCTGGCCCACTCACCCGGACAACCCTCCTCAGGGAGCCAATGCCTTGGGTACTCCATGTTGGCCTCAAGGCTCTGAGCTCCACATCTCCTTCAGAAAGGACCAGCTTGTGGCCACGGAACTCCGGCTCTTCATACAGCCCCCAGCTGTGGGCACAGAAACCTTGGGTCACTGGGTGAGAGAGGACATACCCACAAGGTTTCTGGGGAACTGAGGGGGTTTCTGCCAGGTTGGCCTAAGCACTGCTCATGCCCTCACTGCCCCAGGGTTACAGGCAGGCCCCCTCTCCCCGGGCACTCGGAACTCACCAGCCTCGCACCACCCTTACAGAGGCCACATGGGCCCAGCCGGAGGCATCAGCTATGTCTTCCCAAACCTCCTTGCTGCTGCCTTGGCAGCCAGGCTCCGAGAAGAGGATCATCTGGAGAAGGCACAGAGGGAGTCCTCACACTCTGTCCCCAGGCCCCCAACTCCTTGTGCCCCCTCACACACACACATACTTGCCCCTGCCCCCTTACCTTCCCAGGCCTGGTGTTCAGCTTGCCCTGGGTTTTCAATGCTGGGCTCTGGAAGTGAAGGTTGTAAGAAGTCTTTTGGTGTCGTCTCATTGACCACAACTTACCATTCCAGGCATCCCACATCCTCCCTGTTGGCCTCCACCCCTACAAAGGATGCCACAGTTGTCCCCAACCTCCAGGGGCCTCCTCACCCTGTCCCAGGAGCTGGCTCCCTATTGCTCCTCTTATCCAGCTTCCAAGAGATCTGAGCCACAGTGGCATTCACAGTGCAAACCCCCTGTTGTTTGGACAGAGACTGAAGCCCAGAGCTGTGGCTTACACAGGATCACTCTGAGCCAGACCTTAGGCCCAAACTGCTGGCCTCTGGAGACTCTGCCCCCCAGGACATGGTCTTCACACCATCTAAACCCTGGTGAGGCCAGGCACCCTCCTTTGCCTACACAAGGCCTCACTCACCCAGACACTAGGGGGCCCGGCATGTGTGGGCTTCTCCGGCGGTGGCCTTTCGCTAGAGAGCAGGGGCAGTTGTCCTGGCACCTTCCTGAGCCCCGGTGCCTCGTGGGCTGGCAGAGTGGACAGTTTTGTGCCCAGTGGTTCCAGACCACCGAAGAGAAGGCTGCCTCCAAGACGGGACGTGGGCCTGCTGCTTGGCTGCTGCTCTGGCCCCAGGTCTGGGTGGGAGCCCTTGGCATCGGTGACATGCTTCTTCATCATCTCCAGAGGCGAATAAGAGGACTGGGGGGGCCTCGCTGGGAGGAAGTCCCAGGAGGGGCTGGGCCTGGTTTTCTCCTGACTGCGCTGGAGCTTTTCATCATCGCTCAAGTAGGGGTTCTCTGGCTCCTCCTCCTCCTCCTCTTCTTCCAGTGCGGGTGCCTCCTGGGGGCTGGGTCCCAGCACCCATGGCTCAGGTTGGTCCTCCTCAATGGCAGGCAGCGTGGCATACATAGCCAGGTAGGAAGAGCGGGGGGGCCGTGGTAGCCGGTGAGTGCGGAGGATCTCGGGCGGCTCCATGCTCCTCAGAGTATCCAGGAAAATCTCCAGGTCAGCCGCCAGAGCCACCTCCTCCTCCTCCCTCAATGGCTCTGGGAGCACCTGGCCCTTAGTGGAAACAGGGACAAGCTGGGACTCCAGGCTGGCCTCTGCTCCCATCAGTACTGGCACAGCGGGGCCTCCTGAGCTGGGGGGCACCTTGCCCACTGAGGAGGGAACAGGGAGAACAGGCAGGCCCTGGACAACTACTTTGAGGGTAGAAAATGGGACAGCAGAAGCACCAGGGCCCTGGAGAACCCCTTTTTGCGTGGGAGATGAGATGGGGCTCCCATCAGAACCCTGGAAAACGTTGTCCTTCTTGGCAGATGGACTTGCAGGAGCAGTCAGGCCTTGAACAGACTTTTCCCTGGTGAGGGAAGGGGCAAGGCTGCCTTCAATACCCTGCACCTCTTTGGGGGCATTACCTCTGCCTTCTGTGCCCTGGACAAGCTTGGCTGTCTTGGGAGATGAGACAGCAGGTATACTAGGACCCTCCACAACCTCTTTCTGGGTGGGGGATGGGTCTGCGGGAACACTAGGGCCCTGTACTATCTCTTTCTGGGTAAGAGAGAAGATAGGGACATTTTCAGAGTCCTGGACAACCTTATTCCTTGGGGAAGACGGAGTAGAAAGATTTCCTGGGCTGGAGATAGTGTTCCTTGTAGAGGATGGAGCAGGAGGTTGTCCAGGGACTGTAACACCCTCACTCCTTACCATGGGCACCACGGTGGCAGCAGGGAGATTTGTGAGCCCTTCCCTTTTTATCAAGGGCAGGGCCTGGGATTCCCTGAGATTCAGAGTGAGCTGGGCCCTGGGGTGAGTGGGCACTCTGGGCTGCTCAGGGGGGTGGACTAGGCCCAGGGACGGGGTGTGGGTCTGGAGTCTGGGAGAGGAGGGTACTGGTGTATGGCCCTGAGAGGTCTGGGGAGGGAGCGGGGTGAGGCTAGACGCTCCCTGCACTCTTGGGACCTCATGGGCCCTGGCATCCAGCGCTGGGCCCTGGTCTTGGTCTGGGTGGGCTGCAGGGACATCCTGGTTCTGAGGTGGGTAAGCACCCTGTGGGATCCCTGCAGCAGCCAGGGCAGATCTGTCTCTTGGCTTTGCAGTCCTTAGGTCAGGCAGCTGGCCCAGGGCTGTGGCCCCTGTGCTGCCCAGACCTGGACTGCTTGTCACAGCTGCCGTGGGCCTGGGAATCCGGCTGGCAGGCGTGTTTTGCTCAGTAGGCACAAGGCTGCTTAGTAGCTCCAGGGCCTGACTTCGGCTGGGCGAGCCCTCAGCCCTGGGGCTCACCACCACTGTCCGGACTGTGCGCGCAGCATTGCGGCCCCTTGGCAGCGCCTCACCAGAGAGTGCTGGCTCCAAGGTCACAGAGCTGCTCACCCGTCGGTCCACGTGTCCTCCCACCACCGTGGTGGTCCGCACAGTGCGTGTCACGCGCCGCTCCTCAAGGCTCACACCTGGGTGGGGGCTCGGCTCACGGGGCCTATGCAGAGGCACCAACAACTCAGTCCTGGCCCTGGCCCCCAGGCTTGGTGGCTCAGTCCTGGGGTTTTGGGGGCTGCCATCACCCTGGTCCACAGCCTCTTTCAGCCTCCCCACCAGCCTTTTCTCCTTGGGAGGCAGTATGTACTTCTTGGAGAAGATGGGCCCATGGCTCTGGAAGCTTTTAGAGCCAGCCCCATCCCTAGGGCCTTGGTGAGTCACAGTCTCTTCTTCCCATGTAGCAAAGCCATTGACTTTATCCTGGTGGCTGTACTCAAACATCTCGTCCTGGGCCCCTGACACCAGGGACACCTTGTGAAAACGGTGTCTGGTCTCTTCCTGGGCAGGGGGCCGCTGCCGCCATGTCAGTCTGGCATTCACCACTTGGGTCTCAGCCTTGGCAGGGGACCCACCTGCCTCCTCCATGTTGGGCCCCAGCAACCTGTTCTGAAGTGTCCTTGGTTCACTGTGGCCCAGCTCCCTGTAAGTGGTGTCAGAAAGAAGAGAGATGGGGTCAGGGGTAGTGCAGAATAACTATGCCTGCCAAGTCAGAGTAGGTGATTGGAGGCAAGTCATTTGACTTCAGGGGCCTGTTTCTTCATCTGTAAGATGCGCATGACACTCTCAGCTACCCCACCCCTCCCCCCACTTTCAGGTGCTCCCCTATGCCAGGGTCCTTTCAGGTGTGAAGCTGAAGCCTCAGCCTGGAAAGAGAAGAAAAGGTATATGGCCTGACCCACTGGTCTATGGATGGGGTTGGGACTGCCCAAGGAGCCCTGGGTCTAGCTAGTCCTCCAGGAGCCCAAAACTAGGAAACCAGAAAGCTGAAAACTAGACAACTGTTCTGACCCTGTTCCCACCATTATAAAATTGGAGGGAAGGAAAGACGGGTTTTGGCCTCAAGCAAATCTGGGTTCCCCCTTTCCCCACCACTCACTAACTTGGACAGGACCCTTCTCCCTTTTAAGCATCAGGGTTCCCAGCCACAAAACTAATAATAAGAGTATGGGCTTCATAGAGTTATTGTCAGGATCCAATAAGAGAGGAAGAACAAAACCTCGCCTTACAAACTTAAATGCTGGCTCATAAGCTTCACGTGGTCCCCCTGGAGAATTGTGACCAAACACTAGCAGGTGTGCACACGTGTGTCATAGGATGAGCATGTGGTGTGACTGTTGGAGCATAAGGGCACATTTTGGTGCATCTGTGGGTCTGAATGAAGCCCCTGAGGACCCAGCACTTTGGACTTGAATGTACTTTCTCTCAATTCTCTTCTCTAGGATTATTTCTCCCATTGTACAGATGAAGAAACCAAGGGTCAGAGAAGGAGTGGCCCAGGGTGATGCATCTGCAGAGTTGCCAACCTGGCGTTTGAATTCATATCTGAATCCATGTCCAAGCACCTTCCCCTTGGTCCCTGAGGCCAAGCCCATGAGCTGCTCCTGAGGTTCTCTCCATCTCATCATCACTCCTTAAGGGGTGGGGCCTGAGTCTTAGTTCTTTCCTGATCCTCCTTGATCTCTCTGGGTCACCATTACCTCCTTTACTAAATAGGTGGCAATGATAACAACTGTCTGAGGAGACCTCTAAGCTCCCCTAGAAACTGGTCAATCTCTCTGTTTAATAGTAATAATAACAACAGCCATTTGCTGAGGGCTTACTCTGTGCCAAACACCTTGCTAACTGCTTCATATTCATTGTCCTATGGAATCCTCAGAAAAGTCCCATGCATTTGATGCCTCATGAAGAATAAATTATTAATAAATTATAAGCAAATATTTCCATTTTGCAGATGAGGCGGGGTGCGGGAGCTCAGAGAGATGAAGAAATTTGCCTAGAGTCACACAATAGCAGAAGCAAGACTTGAGCCCCAGCCCTAAGCGCTTACCCATCATACCAAACTCTTTAATGTGTTTACCTAGTAAACTGAGACTCTATGGTTTGGAGATTTACTTTTAAAGAGGGGCATAGCAGCCCTGGAGAGGCCATCCAGCCCCCACTCTGACTTCCAGGCTGCACCAATCAAGGCAATCCTATTCTCAGACCCCAAGGACCCGAGAGGTCAGCCTGTTCATTCCCAGCATCAGTCCCAGCGTCGGTCCCAGCCTGTCTTCAGGTCTGCTCCTCCTCTCATGAGGCAGCCCCCAGACCACCATAAGGGAAGTGAAGGCCAAAGTTGCCCTCCCCCATCTTTGTCTTCCTCCATCCTGAGAAGCTGGTGGAATCTAGAACTTTGACCCTGCCCTGTGGCCCCAGCGGTGACTCAGGTTTTATGAGGGGCAGAGATGAAAAGGCTGAGGCCCAAGGAAGCCTGACCTGACTCGGGGACCACTGGTAGCTATGGCAACATGGGACCTGGCCCAGGACAGGTTCTGAGTGGCCCCAGAAAAGCCTTGTATATGGGAAGGCAGGGGGGCTGAGATGAAGCCCCAATCCTTTCCCCAGGGCAGAATTCCAGAAAGCAGGATACAATCAGACATCTAAGACGCTGGATTGTAGCCCTTCACCGAGACCCCAACCCTCTCCCCTGTCCTCACTAGGGAGCCCCCTTTCTTCCAATAGAACCCCTGTCCTACTTGCTGGGACTCCCCCCATATGGAGCTTCACCCCTCACTGAGACCCCTGCGTCTCCTCTCTATTTCTTTTCTTTCTTTTTTTTTTTTTTATTGTTTTTGACAGAGAGAGAGATACAGAGACAGAGAGAGAACTGAACTGGGGGCACTCCCCAGTTCAGCATATGAGTCCGCACGGGCCGGGGCCAGGATTTGATCCCCGGTCCCTGGCACTGCAAAGTGAGCGCCCAACCCAGTGAGCCATCCCAGCTTCCCCTCCTCTCTATTTCTGTGTGACAATAATAACATCTGCCATCCTCTGAGATTCCCTGTCCCTGATGGCATAATAGTATGAGGCAAAGGCTCGGTCCTGTCATTCACTCATTCATTCAGTGCTAATTATGTTAGGTGATGCTCTATGCCCTGCTTATCCAAAGCCACATTTTCCATGACGGTGGTATCCTAGGAGTCCAGGAGTCAAGGATTCAGACATACAGATAGGAACCACATGTGGAAGACCCTATAGGTTTTGGCAAAGCCAACAGGAGAGCAGCTTCAAAAGAAGCCGTTGATAGTCAAATCAGATATTGTCAGTCACCTCCTAATAATCAGAGTGCAATGCCTCTCTCAACCCAGCCCTACCCCTGGACAACACCCCTGACAATCACTCATTCCACATGCATGTGATCATTCACTTTTGAATGCATACCTCTAGGGACAAGGAGGTCACCACTTGACAGTTGACTTGTCTGATCCCTGGACAGTCATGACTGCTAGAATGTTCTTCAAGTGATGTTAGACTCTGCCTGCCTATAGCTCCCCTTTTATGTCCTTGCTCTGAAGATACACCCCAATGACCCAGAAGTGCCCACTCCCACAGCCCTTTCTTCTCCAGGGCCCCAAATCAGAAATGGATTTGTTGGCAGGGTAACCTGTGACCTCCAAACAAGGTGTGTGGGGCTGGGAAGGGAGAGGCTGAGGAAGGGGCGGGGGGAGTGTGGGAAAGAGCCTTGTCTAACCCAACAAGTCTGTATTCTCCCTGCTTACCCGTGAGTCACCCCCAAACTAGGCCAAACCAGTCCACAGGCCCACATGCATGAAAACACATGCTGTGTCACATAAGCACACACTGACACAGGGACAGATACCAGCACAGACCACAGAGCCGCACAGTTACTTACAAGTACATAGACTTACAGTCAGACACATAAATACACAGTCAGAGTCAGAGACACAGCAACACATAAGTCACACACACAGAAACGCAGAGACACAATACACACACACAGTCAATTCACAGCCCCAAGGCCTCCTCTTGAAATTCGCCTATACCTAAACACAGACGCACACCCTGAGATGCATACACATTCCCACTTGCAGACCCAACTGTGTCTCCCTACTGCCTACAGCTGCCAAGCCGGGCCCTGGAACCCTAGGGACATAGGATGATGTCCTTGGAGGTCCACTTCCTCCTCTCTAAATGAGCCCTAGCCTCCGGCCCGGAGTCTGTCATTATCCACCTGGGCCCAAAATAGCCAGGGAGTGGCAGGTAAATCCCCAGTCCCCTCCACTGAACCTCCAGCTTCTTCTGCCCCCTCTTCAAGGCCCGCCTCCTCCACCACCTTCCCTCTCTCTGCAGTCCTCCCCCAGCTGGGGGAGTTCATCTCCTCTTCCTCGCCACAGGACCAGGTATCCTTACTGCCACCCAGAGGCTTGGGCATCACTTATGTGGCCTCTGCTAGCACAGTGCTGCCAAATCCACTCCTACAGGGTCACAGCAACCACACTCAGCCCTCCATTGTCTGCACAGAGCCAATGGAACCTCTGTGAGAGGCAGGATAGACAGGTGGTTAGAGCACAGGCACCGCATTCAGGGCCCCTTCACTTTCTAGTTGACTTTGGGCATGTGGTACGATCTCTCTGAGCCTTAGTGTCCTTACTGGAATTGGGACATGGGGGTGCATAGCAGGACTAGTCATACTTCATGGGTTTGTTGTGAGGATTGAATAGGATTATGTTTAGAAAACAAACCATAAATGACAGACACTACTATCATCATGAGGAACTTTTCAGAACCCCATCTGAGACTCAGTGCCCCTACCTGGGGGTCCTAGAGAGGTCCCATGTTCACCCCCTCCTCAGTGAGTTTTAGGGGACCTACCCTTTTACCTCTGTGCCCACCAGGCATATTTGGGAGAGTTATTTCAACACAAATAAAAACAAAGGCTTGGGAATCTCGGCGCCTGTTCCCATGGCAGCTGACACAGAGCCAGGTGGGGTAATTATTGCTGCAACTGAGGCACTATTAATAAGCATCCCTGCTATTTTGGCAGCCAACCCTTTGGAGTTCAAAGAGTGATCCTGTAACCACCTCATCTCCAGCTACCAAAACGACTCAACAACTCAAGGCCCAGAGAGGTTAGGCAACTTGCCCCAGGACACCCAGCACTTTAGCTAGATACCTACTCCCAGATGGGGTCTGTGGTCTCCTGAACAGAATCAGGGAGTCGGGGGTGGGGGGAGGTGTTGTTGAGGAGAAGGGGACCCCTCCCTCATCCTCTCTATGACAGAATCTTCCCTTCCTCAGGTGGACAGGGAAGGAGAGCAGCACTGGGTTCCAGGAGGTAGGCTGTGGAGGAGGGAGGGAGAAGATGGCAATCGGATGGGGAGGGGATGGCTGAGGCAGTGCCTGCTCAGGGAGCTGAATGAATGGCCCTGGAGTTGAAGAAGTCTGGAGACAAGGCAGAGACCGGAGAGGGCAGCCAGGCTAGTTTCCCCTCCCACAATCTCCCCATGTGGGGACAGCTGTACTCACCGTCTGTGTGGGGACCCAGGTGTCCGGGGGCCCCGACGCTCCTGCTGCCGGGCTGTGCTCTCCTGATGCGATGGGGCTCTCAGTTGGGGCTCCTGGGGCAGTCCAGTCAGGCACCCTGTGGTGGGGCGGGGCCCCTGGGGAGGATCCTGCCAGCCCCTGGATTCCTCAGGGCAGAAGGGGTGGAGAGCTGGTTGGGCCGGTTTGGGCTCCTCACCCTCCTCCCCAGGTGCCTGCCCACACCCCTGCAGGGTGACAGTGATGCGGTAGCGGGTCCTCCTGGCAGAGGGACGCTCAGGTAGGATCTGGGCTGGCTCTGGCAGGGCTGACTCTGGGGTGGCATGCTCGCACTTTGCCCTCTCTGCCATGGGGAAGGATGTTGGGCGGGGCGGCATGTCTTCCAGGTTGCCAGGTGGCTCAGGATTCAGAGGGACCTCTGGTGCTGTATATGGGGGTTGCGGGCAAACACAGTCTGGGGTTTCCAGTTCCAAACATCCAGGAGCTGGCACTGGGCATGAAGGGGGCCTGGCAATAGCAGGCTCTGCTGCCAGTGCTGGGTTCTTCTGACCCATAGAGGCATAGTTGGCCATGTCGGAGGCACTGCCCACAGCTGGCCTCTGTAGGCGCCCCAGTGGTTGAGCGAGTCCCCCTGAGCTGTATCGTCGTCGCTTCCAAAGCCAGGAACCACGGCTCCCTTCGCGAAGGTCCCATTCTGAGCAGCTCTGGACTTGGCTCTGAGGGAAAGCAGAGGCAGGGGCATGGTGACAGCATCTTCCCCGTGAGCTCCAGCCACCCCTAATCACCCTTTTGGCAGAGGAGAAGCTGAGAAGAGCTCTGACATCAAACAGAGCTGCCCTAAGGAGAGGCTGCCAAGGCCATGAGAGCTGGGCAAAGGGGCGGAGCTCCGGGAAGTTCCTTCAGCATTGAACTCACCCCCTCCCACTCTACACAGTAGGAAAGTAAGGCCCAAAGAGAACACCAACATGACTAAAGTCATGTGCGAGGGCCCAGTTCTCAGGCCAACTGCTGCTTTCCCAGGCATTGCAGGTCTCTTGCCCTTTGGAACCAGCTGTCTTGGGGATTAGGGGCTGCGTGGGCATACCTGCCACACAGGTGTACATGGCTTCTGTCCACTCCAGGCTGCCATAGAGCCTGCAGCCACCTCCCCAGTACCCTCCCATCTGAGATTTCCAGGGACACCTGGGAGGAGGTACCTGGGTATAGATGTGGGACATGGGGGAGCCAGGGAAGAGGGTTTTCCTGAAAATGGGATAAACCTGTCCTGTCTGCTGTCTTCCCCTGGGACCACGCCTGTCTGGAAGGGGAAAGGGCCCAGGATCTCAGACCATATGGACACTGCCCCCCCAAACCACCAGTTTTCAGGGATGAGCTTGTGTTCTTGGCAACAGAGGAGCCAAGTCTGGGGTCAAAATTCCTAGCAGAGGCCCTTGATCCCAAATGCTTCAATTTACTCATTTATGAAATAGATGCAGCCTCTCATTCTCCAGGAGATGAACACTTCAGGAGACAGGAGGGGAGAGTGATTCATGTGGGGGCCTGGAGCAAGGCAAACCGGGCTTAAATTCCTGCTCTGCTACTTCCTAGCTACAATACTTGCATCTCAGTTTCTCCATGAGTAAAATGGGTGTGATAATAACCTGCTTTCTGGGAGTGCTGTGAAGAATGTGTGAGATGATCCATGCAGAGCACCAGCACATAACAAGTACTCAATTAAGCACCAGTAATTACAGTAGACTCTCCGTTAACCAGACCTCAAGCAACCAGCAAAGTGTTGGTTGCTTGAGAGTGTGGTTGAGTTACGGTTAACAGAGAACCTACTTACATTTATCCAGCATCTACCAATCCCCATGGGTGCCAATTAACAGAGAGTCTACTGTATTAATGGTATTCAGGACCACAGAGGGACACATGGCTGCTGGAGCCAACTCCAGAGGAGACCCTCAGCTTCTCCAAGGGGAGGACACCCAGTATTGTCCAATCCATGGCCCATGTCCCCACCACTGATGGGAAAACTGTGGCCAGAAGGTTAAGCCACTGGCCCAGTGTCATCCCCAGGAGTCCATATAGGAAGTGTGGAAAAGGGAGTCCTGGGGGCTCAGCATTAGGAAGCTCATTTCCTGAGCACCTAGGCCCCACTTTGGATGTTCTACGTGCATTACCTCATTTCTCAAAGCAGCCCCGAGAGGCTGCTCAGCTTCTCCTGGCCCATTTTGCAGATGGGAAAACTGAGGATCAGAGTTGAGGAGTAATCTGCCCAGGTTCACCCAGTGAGTCAGTGGCAGAGGGAGAACAAGAGAACCCCAGCTGCCTGGCTTATGAGCCTGGGTTCTCAGGGCCTGCCCCTCCCGGAGCTTCTGCTTTTGCATTCTCTCCTACCTTGAGGGTGACATTGCTGGTGTTGCCCTGGTCCTGGGCCAGGTCAGGGCAGCTCTGGCCACCCCAGGGCCTGGGAAGGAAGCACAGGGGGAAGGGCATAAGATCGCCTCCTCTTCTCCACCCCAAGACTGGACCCTGGCCCTCCCCTTACTTCTCTCAGACCCACAGGTAGGATGAGCTCCTGAAACCTGGGGAAGGGGGGAGGGTTATACAGTGGTTTCCTCTCTGCTCCCTCACCCAACAGTTCACTCTACCCCCAGAGACAGAGAAAGAGACAGGGGTGGGCTTGGGACAAAAGTGGGCACAGGCCTGTATCAGGTCCAGAAAACAGGAAAAGGACAGAGCCCCAATAATTCAAGAGCTGTGCCATTTGCTGAGACCCTCCCTGTGCCAGGCTTAGTACTTGGTATTGTGCTTATACGCTCTCCTGTAAGCCTCACAATAACACTAAGAGGTGTACATTAGTACCCCATTTTTCAGATAAGAAAACTGAGGCCCAGAGGGGTGATCTGACTTGCCTGGAGTCACACAGCTAATGAGCCTTGGAATTAAGACACTAGGCCCACACCACGCCAAAGGCTGGTAGGATGTCACCACACTAATTGGAGCAAAATGGGGAAGTGCCCTGGCTGCCTCCTTTGTGCACTCTTCCCCCACCCCAGGAAGTCAGCAGGAATCCTAGGCCTGTGCCTCAGGGAAAGAACCCCTTTCCCATGGCTGGTGAGAACTGAGTCCAAGAGCACACACAGGATGTGTCATCACCCTGGTGCAGGAGCCTCTGCGGTCCCTCCCCTGCCCTCCAACCTGACTCACCTGCACCTCAACCCCACCTCCTGTCAAGTGGGGAAAGGGAGGGGTAGTGCCACCTGGGCCTATAGGGCAGGTTCCTGCCAGGCAGGGTAAAGGGGGAGGGCGTGTTTCCCAGCGGGGGCAGGCAAGGCACTGGCAGGGTGTGGGCACCCCCCTTTCCCTGAGCCCAGGCTTCTGGGTACAGGGTGGCTAGGCCCTCCCCTCTCTCTCTTTGGGGTGAGAGAACAACACAAATCCCTCCCCTTGATCTGCCCCCATCATGCTCCCGTCCCTCCCAGGGCAAGCTGAAGACAGCTGTGTTATGATAACATCAGAACAAATTGCCCAGTAACTGTTTAGACACACAAACACCCCACCCTCTTTTTGGATACAGGGCCCAGGAGCTACTGGGGCTCTCTACTATTCCCCTTCCCAGCCACTCTATTCGGCCATCCACAGAGCTTTTTTTCCTCCCATTCAAACATCAGCTACCAGTGACTGGGCTCCCAGAGAGCTGATGTAATTTGTTCAAGGTCACATGGCCAGTGGCACCTAGATTTAAAACAGTGCTCTGCCCCCATGGCTTGTGGTCTTGCAGTCTCTCAAAGCAAGAGAGCAGCAAGCAGCCCAAGACTTCAGGATGTGAGCTCTGGCGTCAGACTGCTTAAGCTTGTTTCCCAGCTCCACCACTTTCCAGCTGCGTGACGTTGGGCAGGTGACTTTACCTTTCTGAACCTCCATTTCCATATCTGAATCACACGGAATACCTGTCTCATAGAAATGCTGTGAGGATTAAATGAGATAATCCAGGTAAAGCACAAAGCAAATGGTAAATAAAAGGTTGATTGTTACAATCTGGGATGACAGGGAAAATCTCTCCATGGCAGCGAAGAGCAAATGCAGTGCAGCCTAAGACCACTCAGGAACCTGTCATGACAAAGCAACACGAAGACTAGAGGAGAAACTGGCTTGTGATGTCAGAATCAAAGTCCACAGGCGGAAGGAGCTACCACCTTTGCCTTTAAACTGTATCCCCCGGAAAGGAACCCATTGTGTGCACCCACACATATTTTTATGCTCCAAGACACTCACACACACACACACACACACACACACACACACCCCGAGGCACCAGGGGTGCCCCCCACTCATACACACACACACACACACACACACACCGAGGCACCAGGGGTGCCCCACGCGATCCTTCATCCCCTCACCTATCCCGGGCTCTGGCCTCCTCCGGGATCTGCTTCCCCCTGCGCTCCCTGCTGACCCCTAGCCTGGCCAGGCGGCGGGTCAGGCGGGCCCCCAGGCCCTCGAACCACTCCACCATGGCGAGGGCAAGGCCCCGGGCTCGGGGCGCCGGGACACCTGACCGCTCTGGGACGTGGGGCCCTCCCGGATCCGCTCATTTGCTGAGAAACACCTCCTCCAGCCCGTCCCCCTGAGCAAACAGAGGCCCCGCCCGTAGGGGTTGCGGGCGGCGGACAGACCCGGACGCAGCGAGTGCGCTCTGCAGCGGGGTCGCCCCTACCCCGGGCCTCAGCGGGGCGCCATCCTCCTGCGTCCCCTCTCCCCAAGGCCCTGCCCGCGCTACTTCTTTAATCTGGATGCGACAAGGGTCCACAGGGTGTGGATAGGTACCCGTCACAATGAGTCTCAACGAGATGGACGCGGAAAGAAGGGCCAGGAGGCGGGTCTGAGCAAAAGGTCTTCCCCCCGAAGGAGGGGCTAGAGCACAAGGGCGGGGCCACAAGCCGGAGTGGGCGTGGTCTTTAGGAGTGGGCGGGGCTTAACCAAGTAGTTGGCATCTGGCATGGGGCCAAAGGGGTGACTGGGTGGGCTTGGAACCCGGGTACCTTGATTGCCGATGGGGGCTAAAGTTGACCCTGCCATTGCTCTGCTATAGTGGGCTCCCTATTTGAGTTCCCCGCTCATTTCCCTCTCTCCCCTTGTCCTCTCTTCCCTTTACTTTCTCTCCCCTTCTTCCTCCTTTTCCCCCTCTGTCCTGGAGAGCCTACTACACAGCCTGATCGACACAGCCATAATCTCACCCCCCCGTAACTGGGTGGAGAAGCCCTTCGGAAACCCAGATGGGTGCAAGTGGCGCCCCCTGCTGGAAATTGGCCAGCTATTGTTATTTAATAATAGCTACTGTCCATTGATCTATAACCTGGGCCTCCTCCCTCCCAGGCAGTGCCCTTTCCCACCTGATGCTGCCTCTCTCATTCTCCAGGGAGGGTGGAGAACACTGCATATTTGAAGGGATCCTCTGGGACTCCGGGAAGAAAGGCCATCAGGATGGTCCCAGTTCCCCAGGCTCTCTGTCAGTTTTTCCCTGCCTGTATTCCTTGTAGGGTCTCTACCCCTTTCCTGAGCCCAGCACCTCCTTAGCCCTTTGCCCTCTGTGGTGACTGACTGGTCCTGGTACACAGGACATCACGCTTCTAAGTCATGATGGACACTGACATCCTATACCCCTGCCCCTCCACCCCACAGGGGACACTGACCATGGCAGGGGGTACCAGTTGAGGGGGCCCCATGTCCTCCTAGGAACTGAGACATGAAGGTGGCGAGAAGCAGCAGACAGACATGTGGATGGGTGCTGGAACATCTGTTCAGATGACAGGGCAATGTGCCTGCACTTGGCAGCACAGTCAGCACCTTGCAGAGTCCTGTAAGGCTGGACTGTCCCCAGTGAGCTGAGATGGAGGGCCTAGTCCCAAGAGGGAGCAGAACCCAAACCCAGGTAGAGGCAGATGGCTGCAGGCACCCACCACCCTATGAGTGGGCAGCACTGGCTCTTCTTGGCTATTATCCTGACCTGCTCTAAGGTGGATGTGAAGTCTGCCAAATATAGGATGGCTTCCCTTTCCATTGTTGAAGCTCAGGAGGCCCCAGCTTGTCATAGAGAAAATCTTTAATTGCTCTGCCCCTGCCCCTTCCCCAGGGCAGTTCTGACACCATGGTTCAGGCTGGCTGCCCTTGCTTTCCCTGGGGTGTTGAGAAGACCTTGATCTTGTCCTCATCCCAGCCTATCTGCTTCTCTGATGGTGCTGCCACAAGACCTAGTGCCCCTGGTGACACAGGGCAAGGCAGGCAAGAGATGTCAGAGGCAGGTGGGTGTGAGCTAGGCCGCAGGGCTGTGGAGCATGCAGTCGATGTTGCAGCTTCAGGTGAACATAATGGGTGAAGCCACTTGGGCAGACCCTGTGCTGGAAGGGCAGGGTCCATGAGTGCAGGCGCAGGTGGGTCTTGAGGTTGCTGGAGCTGCTGAAGCGCTTGTGGCACATCTGGTGGAAATGGGCACTGACATTAGTTCTGCCCACCCAGCTGACTCAGGATCTCTGTTCTCCTCTCCATCCTCCATCCCCCCTTCCTGTAATGCAGGCCCAAAAGTTTCCCTTTTCCCCATGCCTGAGGATTCCTCCCTGAGACCCACAGTGTCTGCACATTGGAGCCAGGCAGACCTGGATTAGTATCCTGGTTCTTTTACTCTCTGCATTACCTTGTATAGGTGGCTTCCCCTCTCTGAGCCTTGCTATTGGTAATTGGTAATATGTGACTATTAATACCTAACCTCGAAAAAGCCGGGATGGTGCAGTGGGTTAAGCACTCACTTTGCAGCGCCAGGGACCAAAGATCGAATCCCAGCCCCGGCCCGTGTGGACCCATGTGCTGAACTGGGAAGTGCCCCCAGTTCAGTTCTCTCTCTGTCTCTGTATCTCTCTCTCTCTCTCTCTCTGTCAAAAACAATTTTAAAAATATTAATACCTAACCTCATGAGTATGGTGGACTGAATGAAATAATCACATAGAACCCTTATGAGTGGGACTGCAGCCACATGCCAGGAATTGGTCTCACACAGTCTTCCCCAGGACCCTGGAGAACATGACTAAGTGCTAGTACAACTCCTATATGACAGTGAGATAGCAGAGGCTCAGAGAGTGAAGCCACTAGCTACAGGTTGCGTAGCCAGTTGAAGGGAGAATAATTTGAACCCAGATAATCCAGACTTATAACCACTATGCTGCTTTCATTTCTGTCTCTGTAAAACCGGGAAAGAGTCCCTGCCCCACCCCCAAGGATATGGTGAGGCTCAAAGAGAGGAAGGAGTTAACACTGGGCTGATGTTATACACAGTGTTTGTATACTTTGCACACACTTTGGCATTGACTCCTCCAGCAATTCTGGGAAAAAGGTAATGGGTATCTATCTACTCCCCAGATCTCCCACCTTTATTATCCGCCCCCCTGCCCTGACACACACAGAGACATACATCTCTATTCCTCACTGCAGACCCCAGGAATGACCTCCAATATCCCATCCTGACCCTTCCAGGCTGAGAGGGGTCAGTTTCCCCCTTCTCCACCTCCCTCCTCTCCTGTCCTGTCTCCAATTGCTCAGGAGGATTGGGGGATGGAGACTATGGGTGCCATCCCCCTCAGGGGCCTGGAACTCCTTCACCTGCCTGCAAGTACACAGGGGAGGGGAGGAGGGGCTCACCAGGCACTGGTGGGGTCGCTCCCCAGTATGCACCCGGTGGTGCTTCTGCAGGTGGGCGAGCTGGATGAAGCTCTTCTGGCACAGGACACACTGGAACGGGCGCTCACCACTGTGCACACGCAGATGGACCTGAGCCAGGTGTGGGAGAAATGCTGCCAACTGCCCAGAGCCCCCAGCAGGGCCTGGGACCCGCTCTGAATCTTACCCACACCCCAAGAGGACCCCTTGATGGCATCAAGACCTCTTAAGCCACTTGGCTCTCTGTCACCCCTAGCAGGGCCTCTCTTCCATTCCCTAGGATTCCCCCACCCTTTATGCTGCCCTGCAGAATGAGAGATGGCAGTGGTCAGAGGCCAGGCAAAGAATACCCTGTGTGTGTGTGTGTGTGTGTGTGTGTGTGTGTGTGTGTGTGTGTGTGTGTGTCCCGAGCAGCGCTTCTCACAGTGAAGACCAGCAGCTTTAGCAGAGCACCTGAAAGCATGTTAGAAATGCAGGTTCTCAGGCCCCGCTCTGTCAGGCTGAATTAAAATCTCTGGGGCCGGGGCCTAGGAATCTTCATGCTTACTATCACTCCCAGTAAGTTGAGGCTCATTAAAGTTTAAACTCTCATGTCCTAGAGGATCTAAGCCGGATCTTCCCCATAACCATAACTTTTCCTCAGCCTCAGCGGGTGCCAGCCAACTTTCGCAAAGCTGCGGGTCTTTGCTGACACACAGACATGCACCCATGGTTGCCCCCTGCTGGACGCCGACAGCACCGGCACTGATTTGTGGGATCCCGCTTGAAAAAGGCTGTCAGTTCTGTGATCTAGATTCACTAACATCTACCCCTTCCCCTATCTGAACTTCAAACAAATGAACACGAGGAGGCTTAACTGGGAATCCAGAAAGAATGGTTGTTCAGAAAAGGCCTTTACACTAAATGCTGAGAAACTGAGATCAAAGCCTAATGCCACCACTAAGTCAAAGTGACCTTGAGCAAACCCTTCCCATTCGGAGCCTCAGTTTCTCCATTTGTAACTTAAATGAGATGATCTCATAGACAGTCTTTTAGGGTAGGGAGGACTTTGGTAGCCATCTTATCCTATATCTTCTCTCTACAGATGTGAAACTAAGGAGCCAAATGAACCATCCAAGGTCACAGCCCAGAGGCTGCCCAGGAGTTCCTTCTGGAAGCAGGATGGAAGGGGGGTCATTGAAGGATGCTGAGGGGCCAGCAGAACCCAGGAGGCAAATACCTTGAGGTTGGAGAGCTGCCCGAAGCTCTTGCTGCACACGTTGCACTCGTACAGGATTTTGCCGTTCTCTCTCTTCAGAGGGTAAGGCAGGGCCGCGCTTCCTGCCCGGGAGCCGGGTGGAGCCTGCTTTGCTGGAGCCGCCCTGCCAGCAGGCTCCAGCCTTGGGGAACACATCCTGGCAGCTCCAGAGCCTGGATTCCAGGCCTGGGAGAGTTGGGTTTGACAAGAGGTTTCAGAGGCACCTGAGTAAGAATGCAGGGTCTCCCCCCAGGCACTGGGGTGCCCAGTCTCACTGACACTCATCAGCATGCTGGACACAGCCCCAGTGGGGTAAGAGGTGTCTTGGGGCAGCATGAAGATGGGGGGACATTGGATAGAAGGTAGGGCACTGTTGGTGAACAGGTAAGGTGGAGGCAGGAGAAGTGGGTATGCAGGATAGAGGGGGTGGCAGGGGAATGGGAGTTCTTTGGAGGTGGGAGTGGACAGGTGGCAGGAGCAGAAAGCCAAGGGGCAGGGGCTCTTTTTATTCTGCCTGGGGGGTAAAGAGATCTTGTGAGAAGAGAAGGATGGGCAGGGAGCCCCCTGGCCAGCTCTGTCCAGCTGACTTCCTGTCGTATCCTTGCTCACAGGGTACTTGGCTGAGAGGTTCTCGTCATCGGTGGAGCCAGCATGTGGCCCTGGTGGCTGGTGCTCTGCGCAGGAAAGGGAAGATGGTCAGGACCCCACAGGCTGGGGTAAAGTTCTGCTCCCTACCTAACCTGACCCACTCGGGGTTGGGAGAGAGTCCAGCCTGCAAGCCCATGGCCGACCTGGGCATTTCTCGTTGTAATTCCACTTGCCAATATAAGCAGTTAGTATTTATTCAGTGCTTAACAATTTTAGGGAGAGAAAATGATTCAAGAAGCCTGCTAGACGTTCATGTGGAGCAGTCCAGTGGTCATTTGAATGAACTGGTTTGAAGTCTAAAGGAGAGGGTTGAGCTAGAAACATACATTTGGGTCCCAGGGGCCCAGATGATGCAACATGAGGGTGACTCTAGGTCGGGGGTGGCGACCTATGGCACGAGTACCCAAAGTGGCACGCGGAGCAATTATTTCGGCACGCGGAGCTGTGAATACCATTAAAAAAATTATTGTTTATGCTCTTATAGACATAAAAATAATCGATACCTCTATCTCACTCGATGGGTTGGCACGCGAGTCGAGCAAGTATACTCTTATTTCATAAACTTTGGCACTCAATTGCCAAAAGGTTCGCCACCCCTGCTCTAGATCTATGTCCAAAATGGTGGCCACCTGACACAAGTGTCTACCTTTAAGTTAATTAAAATAAGTAAATTTATAATAAAAACTTCAGTTCCTCTGTGGCACTAGCCACAGTTAAAAAGCTCAATAACTATGGTATTAGAACAGCACAGGTATAGAACATTTCCATATCTCAGCAAGTTCTATAAAACAGTGCTTACTCTCAACAAAGAACTGGAAAAGAAAAGGAGAGGGGAGGGTTGGAGGGCAGAGATCTAGAGGGGAAGGGAGAAAGGAGAGGGGAGGAGAGGGGAGAAAGCTCTCGATGGAATTCTGGAGCAGGTGAACATTCAGGATGTAAGTAAAGAGCTTAGCAAGGAAGACTGTGATGCAACAGCCATTGAGGTAGAAGCTAAACCGAGAGTAATATTCCTATAAAGTAAAATACTTTTAAAAAAAAAGTGTTTAAAAGTAGATTGTCTGCTTGGACTCTCATTTATTCACTCAACCAACTTGACTGAGCTGTTTTGCTGTGCTCGTTGGAGGGGGGCAGGGGAGGAGGACACGGCAGCATAGTCCTTGACCTCCAGGAGGTCACTGTGGCATAAGGAAATGGTGTGTTACAATCCAACAAGCCCAGAGCATATGGATAATGAGAGCCTACTTTTATGGAAGAAGAAATAGACCTCAGTGATGTGACCAAGGTCATGGAGCTAAAACAGGCAGCACCAGGACCCCACCCCAACTTCCTGAGTCCCAGTCAGTGCTCATTTGTCATCATAGATTCCTCTAGCTCAAATAGGTAGACAAGCTCCCCCCTCAACACCCCCACACCAGGTCCCCTATCCATACCACCTCCTCTGGCTCAGGTATCCCCACCTTGAAAGCTCCCTGCCTCCTAGGCCAGAACTCCAGACCAAAATGTGCTAGTCAAGTGTGCCTGAAGCTCTGTCTTCACCAGTGACACTGGGTCCCCTCCCCCTCATCCTGAAACCTAACAGTGCCCCCACCTCCAGCCTCCACCAAGGTGCCCCGCTGTGCCCTGGGCTTACTTGTGCTCAAGGAGTCCTCTCTGAGATCCTGCGGGGCTGTGCTTGGGGGTGCCAGCTGCAAGTTGCATAGGTAGAGATCCAGGCCCTGGGGGCAGACCAGCAGAACAGATCTGGCAGGTGCCAGTGGCAAGGGGCACAGCCAGTGGGCACAGAACGGGCTGTGGACATTCACAGGGTCTGGAAGTGGCCTGCAGGCCCAGAAGACCTGGAGGCCAGGGGACAAGAGGCTGGGTGCCTGGGGGCTGCAACTCCTGGGTCCCTGGGATGATCCCACCCCTAGTAGTTTGGTTTTCAAAGGGGGAGGAGAAACTAAGACTCACCCACTACCATGATGCCTGTCATTCAAACAACTTCCCCTTCTCTCATCCAAAGATTTGTTTTCCCAGGGACTTTTAAGCCCACCCCAGGATTGCTGTCCCTCTGCCCCTAGAGCCCCTCACCTAGTATTCTCCCTCCCACCCCCTTTCCTGACCACCCTGGTCCACCATGTCTCAGACGATCTGCTGTATTTTGAATGGAGCCATGGTAAAGTTGGAGAAAACCCTCATCAAAGATTGTAAACTCCACAGGACGGGCCCTAAGGCCAAGGCCATGGTGATACGGCCAAGCCTCCTGCATGGCCCTGTTCCTTCCATGGCTCACAGGACAGTCTGGTCCCTAGGGCATGGGAGAGGGCCCATCCCCATGATATGTTGATGTAGCGGTGCTCAAGACCAGAGGATGATGGGATTCCAGGTCCCTTCGGGTTTTTACCTCACTTCCTCTTAAAGTCCCCTCTCTCCATAAAGCAGGCTGGCCTTTCCATCTTACCTGGTCCTCTTGGCAGGGCTGGAAGTCCAGGCTGGGGGACAGGGAGCTCCCTGTGCTCCCCAGGGGTTTGGTCTTGTGGCAACAATCCAGGCCTGGAGCAGGTTCCCCCTTCATGCCCCCACTACCTGCTGGGAAGACAAGTCAGCCACAGGTGAGCAATGGTCTTCAAAATAGCCTGACTTCCAGGGCTGGCTCTCCCATTACACCTTGAGCCAGTCACTGGCCTCCTGGCCTCAGTTACCCTATCGGCAAAATGGGAGGGTTTGATTGGTAGCTGTGTAAGAACGGTCAGTGCTGACATTTAGATGCCAATGACGCTCTCCTGGTCAGTGCAGGAAGAGGATTGAATGGAGACTAGCTACTGGGGTGAGGGGCAGAGCCTATCTGATCCCCATCCCTGGGAAAGAGAGGAGAGAGGAAGGTCTTCAGAGAGGTTACTCCCACATGAGATCTGAGGGAACATCCCAGACTCCTCAGGGCCACAGGGACTGGAGAAGCCATTCTCTTTCATGCTGGGAGGGACTCATGACTCCATGACTCTACCAAAACCACAAGCTCCCCACTCAGGGGAGCTCCCCACTCAGGGGAACTCCCCACAGCTTTTCTGGGCAACTAAGGAATCCCCAGTGTCCTGCCACCTAGACTGCTTAGCCTCAGCTCACTCACTGGGGACAGTCTGAGAGAGTGGGCCAAGAGTCCTCCAGGTCTCCTACCTGGCCTGACAGGAGAGCTCAGTTAGCCCCTCACTTCTCTGCCGTCTTTCACTGAGGGCCACACAGCACGGGATCACCTCAGCTTGGCAAATGCCCCAAGGCCCTTCCCCTTCACCTCAGGAACTACCCTTCCCTCTTTATCCCAAATGCCCCCTCAGACCACCGTAGCACCCTTGCTCGTCTCAGCCCTCCAAAATCCAGACTCCTTTCCCTCTTTCCCGACTCCTCCCAGCCCTGCCCCAGGTCTCAAAACAAATACCCCCAAAGAAGGGGCCGCCTGCCGAAGACCCTTCACCTGGTTCTGCAGACGTCATTTGGCTGGAGAAGGAAGGCGGGCAGGCGGGCAGCCCTGCCTGTGGCTGAGTCCCCAGTGGGTGTGAGAGATAACAGGAAGGTGCTCTATTTGAAGTTGCCACAAATAGGAAGAAGGGGGCAGGCAGGCAGGCTGGGGGCCCTGTGAGACCCCACGAGGAGGAGCCAGCCACCAACCTTTACCTACTTGTGGCAACTCTACAGGACAACGTGCTGAGTTTTGGGCCACTGTGAACTGGGCCACTGGAATTTCAGGTGGTGCAAGGGGTTGCTATCTCTGGTTCTCAGAGAACTCAGATGGCTGAGCAGGAGAGTGACAGAAAAGACTCAAAGGCTGGGGTACTGGAGCTGGAGGTCCAGCTGGGACAGAAATGGGCAGTGCTGATGACAGGGAAGATAGTAATGGTGATGGTAGGGATAGGAACAGGCAGAGACCAGAGCAGGCAACGTAGAAGGACCTGGAGTGAGACAGAGAAGACAGCAGACATCTGATCTCACAGCAAACACATCTTCCTCCTGTCCAAGGTCTGATCTTCCTAGCCTGAAAATCCTTCGTCTAATCTAGAGGCCCCAACAGACCAAAGATAATTCAAGGACACAGCAAAATTCTTGTATGACATGACTGATATCAACAGGGAGGTCCTATCAGCCAGGAAGCAGCTTTTTAGGCTGAGCTCATTGTGCACTTATTTTCTTCTTTCTGTTAATTACAAAATAGTACATACTAGTGGTAAATATTTCAAACCACAGAGAATATAAAGACAAAAAATGGAAGCTCCCCTCCTTCAGTATCCCAGCTGTCACTGTGAATCGTTTATTCACCTTGAGGCGTGAAGATGTTTACCCTTCCAGACATTATTTATGAACTACAAACAGGTAAAAGGACTTTTTTTTTTTTATTGTTTTTGACAGAGAGAGAGAGAGAGAGAGAGAGAGAGAGAGAGAGAGAGAGAGATACAGAGACAGAGAGAGAACTGAACTGGGAGAACTCCCCAGTTCAGCACATGGGTCCACAAGGGCCGGGCCGGGATTCAATCCTCGGTCCCCGGTGCTGCAAAGCGAGCACTTAACCCACTGAGCCATCCCCGCTTCCCCTAAAAGGACTTTTTAATTTGCTTTTAGACAAAAATGGATTATATGACACATAGTGTTCTGCAGATTTTTCTATCCAACCATCTACTATGGCCTTCATTTCATGCCCGAACACACATATCTGCTTCCTGCTTTTTCTTGATTATATAGTATTCCATTGCAGGGATGGACATAATATGTAGCATTCCCCTGTTGCTGAACTCAAGTTTTTCTCCTTCCACATAAGGATGGAAAGAACCTCCATACAGAGATAACATGCAGAGTGGGTAAAATTATTAGTTCTGCTGGATTTAATCCCAGCTCTGTGGTCTTATGGCAAGTAACTTAATCTCATCTGTCAAAGGAGGTTAATAATAGTGTGCCTCACAGGGTTCTTTTGAAGATAATTCATGTAAAGCCCATAGAACAGTGCCGGGCTCAAAGCAAGCACTTGACAAATGTGGGTTACAGCTAATATTGTACAACAATCTTTGCCTCAGTAGACAAGTATCTGCAGGCCAGCTTCCTAAAAGCATTAAAAGTGTGATGGAGATTCCTGGCTCACTTTAGAAGACCAGAATTTGGGTAGCTCACTTGGAGAGATGAACTACATTCAGTTTTATTGCTTTATTCATTAACCCCTGGTTGGAGATCACTGCCCTCGTCCCCAGTCTACATACCACAATAATAATAGCGCTTGGCAGTCAGCTCTCACAATGTTAGGAACGATGAAAAACTCTTCAATGTGCTTTAACTCAGTCAGCACAATAACCCTGCAATATGGATGCTATTACTTCTGTTTTACAGGCTAGAAAACTGACACTCAGAGAAGGAAAGTGACCAGCTCAAGATCAGATGGTCCATGTGATGTTCCTAGTGGGGAAGAAGAGCCCAGAGAAGAATTGCTAGGGGCCACCTGTGAATAAGTAAAAAGGGCCACAAATGTGGTATTATGGAATCTGAATTCTCTTCAGGGACCAAAGGGCTCCCAGAAAATCAAGATAGACAGAAACCCAAGCCAAGGACTATAGAAATGAGTTGTGGCATTAGCATCTGGCACCCTGTGAGCACTTCAAGAAATTGTCACTCATATAGTCACTTACTCATTCATTCACATATTTCTCGATTGCCAACTATGTATCAGGCATTGGACTAGTCTCTGGAGCATGATTCAGGCCTCGGGGTTTACAATCTAGTTATAAGAAGGCTTGCTGAGCCCCGGGGACCAAGGATCGAATCCCGGCTCCGGCCTGTGCAGACCCATATGCTGAACTGGGGAGTGCCCCCAGTTCAGTTCTCACCAGGGTGAGACCCTGGCCCAGTCCTGCCCTGTGCAGCCTCGTGCCCACCTGTGGAATGAAACTATGTGGAAAAACCAATGATGTGCCACTATGGAGACTGTTCTGGGCCCTCTCCCTTCTCTCTGTCTCTGTCTCTGTATCTCTCTCTCTCTGTCAAAAACAATAAAAATAAATCGTAGGGGAAGCTGGGATGGCTCAGTGGGTTAAGTGCTCACTTTGCAGCACCGGGGACCGGGGATCGAATCCTGGCCCTGGCCTGTGCGGAACCATATGCTGAACTGGGAGCTCCCCCAGTTTAGTTCTCTCTCTGTCTCTGTATCTCTCTCTCTGTAAAAAATAAAAATAAATTAATTAATTTAAAAAAAATTAAAAATAAAGTATATTAAAAAAAATAAAAAAGAAGGCTTGCTGGGGGGAAGGCGGGATGGCTCAGTGGGTTAGGTGCTCACTTTGCAGCCCTGGGGACCGAGAACCGAATCCCGGCTCCGGCCCATGCGGACCCATATGCTGAACTGGGGAGTGCTCCCAGTTCAGTTCTCACCGGGGCGAGACCCTGGCCCAGTTCCTGCCCTGTGCAGCCCCGCCCACCTGTGGAATGAAACTATGTGGAAAACCCAATGATGTGCAACTATGGAGACTGTTCTGGGCCCTCCCTTTCTCTCTGTCTCTGTCTGTCTCTCTCTCTCTCTGTCAAAAACAATAAATAAATCTTTTTTAAAAAAGAAGGCTTGCTGGATATAGCTGAAACAGAAAGTGAAGTGCAACCATCAGGCTTGTTATTTTAGGGGAGAGGTTTGGGAAGCAGAGTAGAGCCAGGCTTGGCTGGCTGGCTTGTGCAGTAAGAACAAGAGGCAATGGGACCACAGGCAGAAGCCCTACTTCCTCTAAAACCTCAAAAACTCTCTAATCCATCACCACCACCACCTCCAACCTTGAGGCCACCAACTGTGCTCCCAGGTAGTTCAGTGCACAGGTCCCAGAGCTCTGTCACATGGACACTGTTGATGAGCACCAGAGAAGGGGTCCAGGAGGGAGTCTGGGGCCATCATTGGTTTAGAGCAGGGGTCTCCAAACTTTTCAGCCCGCGGGCCGCATTAACTATCAAACAGCAGTTTGGGGGCTGACTACACACTCGAGGTCCAAATAAAAAAGAATCAAAACATAGATGTTGTTTTTAATTATTTATTTAATATTATTTTATTCAGATAAAAAGGTCTCCACGGGCCAGATGAGAGGGCCTCCGGCCCTCAGGCCGCAGTTTGGACACCCCTGGTTTAGAGGGTTAAGCAGCTATATGTGGGATGTGGCTCTGAGGACAGGGTTGAGGGTGGGGAGCTCAGCTCAGTCCACAGTGTTCTCACCTCCCTTTGCTCTGTGGTTGACACCTCCCTCCCTCTGCCTGACACCCACTTATCTCAGCTCTCTGGACAGCCTAGCTGTCTGTCTGTCAGATGCAATGAGTTGGTCTTTGGCTTCACACCCTAGGGTGCGGAGATCCTGAGATAGGGCACACCAGCTCTCACATTTACAGAAGGGGCCTCCAGATTCTTGCATCTTCCCCTGCACCCACCTGTGACCTTCCAGTCCTTCTGTGGACAAAATTGTAGACGTGTCTTCAAATAACATCTGAGGTCATCCCACCCATCCTCTCATTTCAACCATTCCAAGAGGATAAGAGATAGGAAGAGGTCACACAGCCGGGATTCAAATCCACTAGAGCTTATACACTCTTAACCACCATGCAACACAGAGAACTGCGTATGTGGATGTCCTTTCTAGCCTTGTCTTGAAACAGGGAAAAATTGAAGTCTGCCTATTTGTCCACCATTAGAGGAATGGTCAAGTGCATTTTCTGCATCTATTGGGATAATCATGTGGTTTTTGTCCTTTATGCTACTGACATAGTGTATTACGCTAATTGATTTTTGAATGTTAAACTATTTCTGGTATAAATCCCACTTGGTCGTGGTATATAATCCTTCTTTTGTAGTGCTGGTGCTACATGTTATGCATGGCCATGCAAGAGAATACTATGCAGCCAGGAAAAAGCCACAGGTAAATTTATTGAGTGCCTCCTATATGCCAAACCTCTTAGCAATCATCTAATTTAATTTTCCTCAAAATCTTTCAAGGTAAGAATCATTAATGTCCCCATTTTATAGATGAACAAACATTCAGCAAGTGTAATTAGGTAGTATCAACTCAAATGCCAACTGTCTCCAGGCAGTTAACATAAAGTGGTCAAGGAAAGTTTCCTGGGAGCAGTGGTGCCTGGTATGATTTATAAACTACTTATTATATTTAGTGTCTTTGTCACTCATTCCATTAGAATGGAAGTACCATGAAGGCAGAGATTTTTGTTTTGTTCACTATGGTATCCCCAGCAGCCAATGAAGAGAAAGGGTTCTAGTCAGAGATGTGGAGGCAGGAGGTAGCTTGGTGCCTCTGGGTTCTGACATCCCTTGCTCTTCTTTCAAGGGACACAATAACCCTTTGTAGGCATGACCCCTTACAAAGACTTTCATGTCCCTATGGCCTATTCCTCTCACCACAGTCCAATGAGGTGAGCACCGCAGATACAACTCTTCCTGCTCTCCCTATCATCACCTCTAGATTTGTTCACCCTTAACACATCAAAGGAAACCAAAGGAGTTAACATGCATAAAGTGGCTTACAAAACTGAAGGTCCTCTCTAGATAGAGTAGGCAGGCACAGAGTCCGGAAGACTTGTTCTCTGTAGATTCTGGCAAAGCCAGATTCTTGTTTGCCCTTAGCCAGAAGGAGTTGTATAAAGCCCATTGTCCTGAGTAGAGTCAGCAACTAGAAAGGTATGCACATTTAAGATGGGTTCAGGCCAGCTCTTTTCCAACTAATATCCCATAGAATATTTATAAAGTAAGGATATATTAGCATAACGCTACCAGGAGGTCATGACCTCCAGATTAAAGGAGACAGCTACGTCTCATGCAAAGCAACAGAGGTGTCACAAATTAACTGCTACAAGAAATTATCAAAAATTATTCTTATTTTGAATAGACAATAAGCATTGAGTATCACATGCTCAAATTATAAGACAAGTTGCAAAACAGTAAAATTATCAAGTATCTTAAATGCAACTCAATATGTGGTTGGTAAAAACGTTAATATAAAAGTGAAGAAATATTTGTTGAAATGAAACAATGTAACTATGCGTTGAAGAATAATTCGTGAACCTTGAAGGAATTCTTTTTTTTTTAAAGATATATTATTATTATTATTATTATTTTGACAGAGAGAGAGATAGAGAGAATGGGGAGGGTCCAGCACAGTCTCCATAGTTGACAGCATTCGTTTTCCATATAGTTTAACTCCACAGGTGGGCACGGGGCTGCTGAGCAGGGCAGGAACTGGGCCGGAGCCTCCCGCATAGGCCCGGGCAAGAACTGAACTGGGGGCACACCCCAGTTCAGCATATGGGTCCACCTGGGCCGGGGCCGGGATTCAATCCTCGGGTTCGGGGGCTGCAAAACAAGTGGCTAACCTGCTGAGCCATCCCAGCTCCCCCTTGTAGGAATTCTTGATGTGTTAGCTCTGGTTATCTAAGAAGCATATATCATGAAGGGATTAGATGTGGGAGGGATTTATTGTGAAAAAATACTTATGAAGGAAAATGGGCAAGGAGCCAGAGGAAGCTGGGAGAGATGGCAAATCAGGTTGTGCATATGAGACCCCATTGAGGGCAGGAAGGAATGAAGGTTGGGTAGGAAAAGTCTTAGACTGTGATACAATTCTATAAAAGTTTCAGCAGAGCAAATGAGAAGTCCTACATCCAAAACTGTCTGTCAAAAGACTCTCTCACCTCCCAGAATGTTCCTGCCTTCCTGTCCTTGCCTGCTCAGTCACTGCCTGCAGCAACCCATGGGAAGTGTGGCTTCAAAGAGAATGTGGTGATGGATTTCAGCCATGACAGTTGGGGCACGTGCAACATTTATGATGGCATACCATTTGTTTATTTATTTATTTTAAGATTTCTTTTTACTGGTTTTTTTTTAAAGATTTATTTTTATTGTTTTTGACACAGAGAAAGACAGAGATACAGAGACAGAGATAGAGAGAAGGGGAGGGCCCAGAACAGTTTCCATAGTTGCACATCATTGGTTTTTCCACATAGTTTCATTCCACAGGTGGGCAGGGCTGCACAGGGCAGGAACTGGGCCGGGGTCTCACCCCGGTGAGAACCATACTGGGGACACTCCCCAGTTCAGCATATGGGTCCATTCAGGCTGGGCAGGGATTCTATCCTCAGTTCCTGGGACTGCAAAGTGAGCACTTAACTCACTGAGCCATCCTGGCTTCCCCTATTTTTATTGTTTTGTTTTTTTTAAGATTTATTTTTATTGTTTTTGACAGAGAGAGATACAGAGACAGAGAGAAGGGGGAGAACCCAGAATAATCTCCATAGTTGCACATCATTGATTTTTCCACATAGTTTCATTCCACAGGTGGGAGTGGGGCTGCACAGGGCAGGAACTGGGCCGGGGTCTCACCCGGTGAGAACCAAACTGGGGGCACTCCCCAGTTCAGCATATGGGTTCGCACAGGCCGGGGCTGGGATTCTATCCTCAGTCCCCGGGGCTGCAAAGTGAGCGCTTAACACACTGAGCCATCCCAGCTTCCCCTATTTTTATTGTTTTTGACAGAGAGAGAGAGACAGACAGAGAGAGACAGAGAGAAGGGGAGGGCCCAGAGGAGTCTCCATAGTTGACAGCATTAGTTTTCCGCATAGTTTCACTCCATAGGTGGGCATGGGGCTGCACAGGACAGGAACTGGGCCAAGGAGCCTCCTGCATAGGCCCCAGCAAGAACTGAACTGGGGGCACATTAGACAGTGGGAGGCGAGAACCTTGGCCACTGAGCATCTCAGCAGTTACCAGGTGCACCGCAGTTCAGCATACAGGGTTGCACCGGCTGGGGCTGGGAATTGAACCCTGGACCTCTCGAGGCAAGCGCTCAAATGCTGACCTATCCTATAATCTCCTTATTTGTGCATATTTTATTAAAATATGTGAGCACAGGACTTGGCTTCCCACAAAGACCTTGAAAGGGCCCTGGAGCTCAAATGAAATCTATTTCTGTTCCTTCTGGACAAAAAATTTTGAGTTTAGGGAAGGGGATGAACAAGACTTCTCCCTCCCAATCTTGGTTACTCTAGACAGGCCCCAGAGACCTGCTAGCTCTCCTCTCCTTCTCAAAAAAAAAAAAAAAAAAAAAAAAAAAAAATGCAAATATCAAGAAAATTGAGGCTTGGTAAAAAAGAAATTGAGGGCTCCAGCTATGTGTGTTTTGTTTTGCAATAGAAAGGGTTAAACCTCCGACTAGAGCCGAATCAAAAGAGGGGTAGGCTTCTTTCCTTTGCTCTGAAGGGGCCCTGATCTTTCCAGCCTCTGGGTCTTTGTACTTTGTTCCCTCTGCCTGAAACACAACCCCTACATAGTCCATCCTCACCTCTTTTCCAAATTGTCACCTGGTCAAGATTTAGGCATTTGTTAAGTCTAAGTTTAAAAGTCCGTTTCTGGGGAAGCCGGGATGGCTCAGTGGGTTAAGCACTCACGTTGCAGCGCCAGGGACTGAGGATCGAATCTTAGCCCGGCCCATGCGAACCCATGTGCTGAACTGAGGAGTTCCCCAAGTTCAATTCTCTCTCTGTATCTCTCTCTTCTCTCTCTCTCTCTCTCTCTCTCTCTCTCTCTCTCTCTGTCAAAAACAAACAAACAAAAAAACAATAAAAGTCAGTTTCTCAGGAAGGCTTTGTCTGATCCCCTTTACCTTCAATCACTGTTGTTATTTATTATTCACGGTAATCCTACCCTGTTAGGCCCATGAAGTCTGGAACCTTGTCTGTCTCATCTATGCCTGTATTTTTGCAGTCAGTGGCATAGTATCTGGTGCACAGTGCCTGGCACACAGTGGTGCCTCAATTTATTTTCCGATGAGTGAGTGAACAAAGAAACTTGGGTCTGGTAGGTGAGAAGAGGGAAAATGAGGGCACAGGGCGCCCCCTGGCGGATACTGAGAGTACCAGGGATCCAGGACTCCTCAGTGCTGGGAAGAATAACAGGGTGATAAATTTCTTATCTGTGGGGTATACCGTCTTGGGGACTGCAACCTCATGTCAAACTTCTACTGATTTATGCCTTCTCGTTCTATCAGCTCTCCTCCCAACCCTTAGAGCATATAGTCTGAACGCTGCATCAATTCTCCCACACACAAGGGTCTCCTTCACCCTGTTTCATAGTAAGCATTACCTGATTCTCCCTATAATTAATATTCCTTTCTCCTGGACCTTTAGCTCTGAATAAGAATAGGCACAGGGGAAGTCAGGATGGCTCAGTGGGTTAAGCGCTGGCTTTGCAGCCCTGGGGACCAAGGATCAAATCCTGGCCCTGGCCCATGCGGACCCACATGCTGAACTGGGGTGTGCTTCCCATGTGAAAGGCCCCCAATTTGGTTCTCACCCCCGGTTTGGCCCATGGCTTAAGGGGGTGTGCCTCCCATGCAGGAGGCCCTGAGCCCAGTTCCGGCCCTATCTAGCCCCCACCCACCTGTGTGGGAAGAAACCATGTTGGAAACTGATGATATACAACTATGGAAACTGCTCTGGGCCCTCCCCCTTTTCTCTCTCTGTGTCTCTGTCTCTGTCATAAACAATAAAATAAATCTTAAAAAAAAGAGAATAGACACAGATTCCTTCATTGATCCTCTTTCTTCCTCCTCCCTAATCAATCAATCAGAAGTGATGGCCTGGGGCACTGAGGTGGGTGTGGGGAGAAATGGTGGGCAGGAAGCATTGAAAGTCAGTGGTGTGGGGGGTGAGTATGTTTCTGAAACTGGATCTTGCTAATATTATAGACAGAAGATTGGGTTTGTGGGGGGGTGGGGGGGGGTAGGGGACGGGACAGGGAGATGGTGGATGAGAAGTTACCTGATGAGATATTTTAAAAAATGGTGAATGAGGAATTCCTGTCTACTGCCTTGACTGAACAAGCATAAACGATCTTCAGATTATACAGCACAATGGTGGGGGTGAGTCATAGAAGGAGATTGTGCAAAGAGAAATATCAGGTTTCAGTGAGGGAGGAATGGGGCACAGCACATAAGATGGAGGCTCAGCGAGGAAGTTAGGGGTTCAGTGAGGGGAGGTGGGGCTCAATGCTAAGGATGTGGGAGGAGACAAAGAGGGCAAGAGGAAATCTTGGGCAAGAAAAGGAAAGAGAAGAGGAAGAAAGAGAGGGTGGGGGGGTCAAGGGAACATACGGGCCGTCTCTCTTTTGGTGGAGAGGGAGAATCAGCCTCATCTGTGTGTCTCCATACTAGTTCTCATCCTTGGCCCCTCCCCCAGCAGTGCCCCAAGTGGGGTTGGGGAAGAGTGACAGTTCCTTAATGACCCTGAGTCCTGCTAGCTCTTCTGAGCAGCCTGTGGTCACTGGAGGGCTAAAGGGGACTCAAGCCAAAGTCCAGGTTATTGATCTCTGGCCCCAGAGGTCAGCTTCAGGGGCAAAGGGAGTGACATTGCCACAGTGGGAGCCTCGAGGGACCCCACAACAGTGGGGCTGTGCTACACAGCTTGGTTTTCATATCGTATCCTTGACTCCCCACGATCAACCCCCATGGTGGGCACACACACACACACCTCTATCCTGTCTTGCCTGAAACTTCTGCCTGGCAGATGTCTCAGAATAGACTCAGTGTGTGGACTTCAGTGCTGGAGAGCATGAAAGCAGGGGCTTGGGTGAAATGAATTACTACTACTCCCATCCCCAAGACAAAGCCCCGGAAGTCCATAAACTCATGCGTGAACCCAATGGGAAAGCACCAGTCTAGTAGTCAGGAAGGTGGGCCACAGTTTTCTGTATGGCCTTGGGCAAACTTCTGAAGGGCTATGGATCTTAGTTTTCTTAAAGATTTATTTTTATTGTTTTTGACAGAGAGAGAGAGAAGAGGGAGGGCCCAGAGCAGTCTCCATAGTTGACAGCATTAGTTTTCCATATAGTTTCATTCCACAGGTGGGCATGGGGCTGCACAGGGCAGGAACTGGGCCGGGGTCTTGCCCCGGTGAGAACTGAACTGGGGGCAATCCCCAGTTCAGCATGTGGGTCCGCCTGGGCCAGGGCCAAATCCTTGGGCTCCGGGGCTGCAAAGTGAGTACTTAACCAGCTGAGCCATCCCAGCTTCCTAGTTTTCTAATCTATGAAATGAAAGGGTTGAGTCAAGCTCTAGCATTTCTTTTAGATAAATAATCTAAGATTCTAAGGAATTAAGCGGGGACAGGAGTTGACAATAAGGTTAGAGATAGGAATGACCTTAGTTTCAGAAGATGGTGAAAAGAATTCTTGGACTTAGAAATAAAACCTGGATTCTAATTTTGTCCAGCATTAACTGTGGAATCCTGGGCAAGACATTTGTTTATTCATTCAACAAAAATTTAATGAGCAATTACTCGATTCCATGCTTTGTGCTATGTGGTAAGCACACACGAACAAAATAGACATAGTCCCTGGCCGCATAGAGTTTACATTCTAGTAGCTAGTGGGACAGAAAGACAAATAAACAAATATAATAAACTGGGGCAAACATTCTGTTATAGAAGTGCAGGGTACTATAAGAACACATGAGAAGGTGTTGGATAAGTGAGTGGGTGGAGGCAAAGACATTCCTGGACAAAGTGATGTCTATGTTGGAGTCTAAAAAATTAATAGTGATCAATCAGCAAAGTAAGAGAAAAGGTGCTTCGGGTAGAGGTGTGAGCAAAGGAAAACACCAGGAAAGTGGGTAAGGTGTACGGAGGCTCTGGAATGCTTGCTAATGTGGACAAGAGTGAGGAGTGCAAGTGTGGAGGTAAAGCTGGTATTGGGGCTAGAGACCTGCCTCACCTGCAAAACTGGGACAACTACAGGCTGTCTTGCCTCCCTCCTTTCCCAGCAGCTACATGTTCCAGGTTCTGGTGAGATGATGCATGGGAAAACACTGTGTAGTGGGAAAGCACTATACAAAGGGATGCACAGATAATGGGAAGAGGCTGTGGACCACCGAGGTTCAAGTGGGGGTAAATTGGGCCTTCGGCTAACTTCCACAGGAACAGTGGGAAGTTAACCAGAACTGAGGCATTGAGCCTCTAACAAATTTGAGCAAGGGCACACAACTAAAGAAGGTGGAACTGCGGTTGAAACAGAAAGCTTTACCCTAATTGTAGGGTCTTTGTGGAAGAAGGGACACTTGTTCTAAACACCCTAGTGTGTAAAAGCTATAGAGATCAGCTCCAAATGCAATGGAGAAAAGAACTTTTCTAACAGTCCCATCTCTTAGGAGATGGGCAAGGAAGGCTTCAGAAGCAGAAGCAGTAAGCTCGCTGTTGCTAGAGGTTTGTAAGCTGAGTCTAGAAAATGGTTGATAGCAGGCTTGGGATCTAGAAGCGATTCAGCTGATCTGCAAGGTCCCTTTTGACTCTGAGAGTCTTGGAATCAAGGATCCTGGGACTCCCTTCTCTTTGCTGTATACCACTCCTTTAATAGAACAGCAGTGGAGACATCTCTTCTCAGAAGCTCAAAATGCTGCTTGCATTTAGGAAAGGCTGGAGGGAACCAAAAACAGCTTCCATGCATTCTTCTATTGTCCTTCCTTCACCAAGGCCAAACCACAGGGGCCCAGTGGTGATTAGAGGAAAAGGACAGTCTCCTGTCACCTGGCAGCCTTGACTCCGGAGTGGCTTATATGAAGTTTGTTGCTTTTTTGGATGACATCACTGAGATGCAGTGTAGACTCGTAATCAGGAGCACAGACTATAACATCAGACGCTTCTTGTGTCCTCACCTTGAAGATGGAGACAAGGGGATGTCAGATGGCTCAGCAGGTTGAATGCTCACCTTGCAGCCGCAGGGTCCTAGGATCTAGTCCTGGCCCTGGCCTGTGAGGACCCATATGTTGAACTGGGGTGAGCTTCCCATGTGGAAAGCCCCCAGTTCGTGACCTGCATGGCCCCACATCCACCTGTGAATGAAACTATATCAAAAGTAATGAGGTATGGCTGTGGCACCTGCTCTGGGCCCTCCCCTTTTCTCTGTCTCTCTCTGTCTCTCTGTCTCTCTGTTTCTCTCTCTGTCACACAATAAAATAAATCTTTAAAAAAAAATACAATGGAGATGAGAATTTCCATATCATGAAGTTGTTGGGGGATTACATGAGCTAATGTAGGGTCTTGACACAGTCTCTGGCACATTCCAAACACTCATATATGTTAGCTCTTATTCTGTTGTTGTTATTTGCTGGGAGAACTTGAGAAAGTTAATCAAACAATCTGAGCTTCAATTTTATCTCTGTTAAAAGGGAAGGAAACACCTCCCTCATAGAATGGTAAGAGGAGGCTATGCCCTGCATATATTAATAACAAAAATTAACAGATGTTATTTCCCTCTTAACTCTAACAGAGGGGAGTCAAGGATACTTTGACACCTTTTGTCCTATTCTCATTCTGTAATTTCACAAATGCAGCAAGCAGAAGGAGACCTTAGAGATCATAAGTCTATGCTCCCATTTGATAGATGGAAAAACTGAGGCACAGAGTAGAAGAGATTTGTTCATGGTCACACAATGAGTTAGTGACAGAGCTAGGACTAGAACCCAGAACCTTTTTTTTAAGATTCGTTTTTATTGTTTTTAATAGAGAGAGATAAAGGCAGAGAGAGAGAAGGGAGATGGCTCAGAGCAGTCTTCATAGTTGCACGTCATTAGTTTTCTACATAATTCTATTCCACAGGTGGGCGAGGGGCTGAGCAGCACAGGAAGCAGGTCGGGGCCTTCTGCATGGGAGGCGCCACCCCCATGAGCCGGGGGCCTCCCACATAGGAAGCTCACACTGGTGAGAACTGAATTGGGCGCACACGCTAGTTCAGCATATGGGTTAACACAGGCCTGTGCCAGCATTTGATCCTTGGACTCCGGGGCTGCAAGACGAGCATTCAACCCACGGAGCCATCCTGGCATCCCAGAACTTTCTTACCATGCTATTCTATCTCCATTATTGACAAAATGTTGAATGAACGTGTGGTGGGAGAGTGAATGAGAGAGTACAGGTCTCTCTGCACGTCTTCACAGGGACATGGAGGACTTGCCGATGTGGGAACCAAACGTTGTGGCTGTTCCTCAAATAAGCTATTTACTTTCAAGCCTCCTTGCTTTCATTTCTGCTCTTCATTTCCTCTGGAATACCTGGCCCTCTCTGGCTTTCAAAATACCATAGAAGGTCCAATGCAATGCCACCTCCCCTGCGATGCCTCCCATAACATAAGTTTTCGTTGTTTCATAGCTCATTATATTATATATGCTTCTGTTCTATGTCCCAGCCACAAACTAGTGGGACATATATCTTTTATATCTGTCCTTTTCAATAAATGAACAGGAAAACCAAGGTTTAGAAAGCCAGTTCTGAATTGGAACCCCCATTCCCTAATTAAAAGGGGATACTGGGAAACCTGGATTTCTAGTTTTTGTTATTAACCAGCTATGGGAACTTGAACAAGTTACTTGGATTTTAGGTCTTGTTTTACAAACGGGGGAGGGAGGAAGTCTTAAAATACTAACTTCTAAGCTTCTTCTAATGGTAGAAGTGTAGATTGTTGAATCTGAATGCTGATTCCAGGGAAAATCTACCAGTGTTTGAATCCTGACTCTATCATTTATTCTGTGACCTTCGCCAAGTTACTTAACCCCTCTGTGCTTCGCTTTATTTCTAAGATGGGAACAATAACCGTGCCTATCTCATAAGTTTGGTATGAGGATAAATGAGACAATTTATGTAAAGCACTCAGTATAGTGCCTGCCTGGCACATGGGAAACCTTCAAAAAGAATTAATTATTGTAATTTTTATTATTCTGATAACTGGGTTCATAATCCAAGAATTGGGAAGTCATCTCTCCTTCAATGTCCACAAAGCAAGCCAAGTAGTTTTCTTCATTTTGCTAGGGATCAATGTAGCAGAATGGTGAAGAGTATGGGTTTGAAACCATCAAAAAAGTAAGGGTTAAAAACAAAAAACAACACACCCAAGAGTTGTCCAGAAAATTTCCTTCCTATGCACACTTTCTTAGGATATGCTCCTCAAGTCTGAACCAAGAAAGAGGTTGACACAGGATCCAGGAAACAGTAGCTCGAACCACTGCAGTGAGAGAAAGCCCAGGATGTCAGCTGGGAAGCAGGCCCAGAGGCAGGGCCTCAGGACAGAGGCTCTGGGAAAAGTGAGAAATTAGTGAGAAAGATAATCTGATGGAGCTCTTGAAAATAACACGATATTTCTTCTCTTTTTTTAAAGATCTATTTTATTGTTTTTGATAGAGATAGAGACAGAGAGAGACAGAGAGAAGGGGGAGGGCCCAGAACAGTCTCCATAGTTCTATGTCATCAGTTTTTGACATGGTTTCGTTCCACACATGTGGGCGGAGGCTACACAGGGCAGGAACTGGGCCTGGGATCTCCCGCATGAAGGCATGCCCTTCGGTGCCTTGGGCCAGGGGCCAAACAGGGGGGTGAGAACCAAACTGGGGGCCTCCTGCATGGAAAGCACACCCCAGTTCAGCACATGGGTCCGCATAAGCTGGGGCTGGGATCCAATGCACGGGCTGGGGCTGGGATTCGACCTTTGGTCCCCAGGGCTGCAAAGCGAGCGCTTAGCTCACTGAACCATCCTGGCTTCCCCCAACTGAAGATATTTCAATGACAAATACTGAAGGAAAGAGAGAAAGGCAGGAAAATAAAACACAGTATAAGAAATTGTGTCCTAGAATACTACTTGGCAATGCAGTGAACATTTCTATAATCATGACAATGGTTATCAATTTAGATGAAAATGGCAATTTAACTGTACTGGGAGGAAGGGGAAGGGGAACTGGGCCCCGTAAGAGAGGTAAGTCCTCATCTACCATAAGAGGAAATCAATAGATAGTATTTTTAATTTATAAATTAAGGAACATAGGTACATGCATGTTTTTTAGAGATATGGAAATATCTTCCAGAAGAAATGACTCAAAGAATGGTTGCCTCATGGTAGTTGGGGAGGAGGGTGTTCAGGAGACTGTTGTTTTTCATTATAATTCTTTCAATACTTATTGATTTTTAAACCACATGCATTAATTATTTTAACTGTAAAAAAAAAGGTAAAGAAGAATATTGGAGAGAGCTAGGTGTGGGATGTACCTTTGTGATTTGTGAGTCAAGACAAATCACTTAACCCCACTAAGTCTCAGTTTCCTCTCCAGTAAAGTGGGGATCATATTAGGATGGTTGAGGATAGAAAGACAATACACACAAAGCATTTAGCACATGACTGGTATGTAATCAGCTCTTTTTTTTTTTTTTTATCTTTTTTTTTTTTATATTTATAGAGAGTAATTATTTTATCTTCAGTGCATATTTATTTCTATTTTACTTTTGACAGATAGAGAGAGAGACAGAGACAGAGACAGCTAGAGAACCGAACTGTGGGAACTCCCCAGTTCAGCATGTGGGTCCTGCCTGGGCCGGAGCCGGGATTCGATCCTCGGTCCTCCTGGCCTCAAAGCGAGCGCTCAACCAGCTGAGCCGTCCCGGCTTTCCCCAACTCTTGATAACAGTAAGTGCCCAGTCAGTGAAGAGGAGGTTAAAGACCTAGCTTACAGCATCATTTGAGAAATGACAGCATTTGGTTAGACACCCTGCCTCCTGCCTGCATGGTACATGACAATCACACACAAATGGTGAATGACAGCTGGGTGAGTTGTGATCCACAGGCCAGAGTAGAGTCACAGTGAGGTTCACTAAAAAAATCAGCAGCCATGAGGCCAATTATGATTGGGCATGGCAAGTTCCACTGCAAGAGGACACCCAGTGGATTACAGTCACTGGACAGTGGGCTATAGCAGGCTCATCATTTCTTCCTCTTGTCTGTACCTTGTAGGGAATGTGTCAGAAGGAAAAGATTTAGAGGCTGTCAGGGTGAGGGTCAGAGGTCAGTTGGGGTCAAGAAGTCTATTTCACTGAGGTCACTCTCGTCTCCTTTCAATGTAATGAAGCCATTATTGGTGAAAGCAAGTGCCTGGTGTCTTGCTCTGTGAAGCAAGGCCCACATAGGGAGCAGGATGGAAAGAAGGAAGGGGACCCCCTTGGCTCAACCTGCTTTTGCCAATTCAACAGACCTAAGTGGTAAGAGGTGCACAATCCTGCTTGATGTAGGAAGCCCTAGTCCTTGAAGAAGGATGAAGAAGGCAGCGTAAGGCAAAACCAGACTGTTTCTCAGTCTAATTAGGAATGTTCTCTCTCTCTCTCTCTCTCTCTCTCTCTCTCTCTCTCACACACACACACACAAATCATATCACTTTAGAATGTCAGAACTAGAAGAAATATTTGTCTAACAACTGATCCAATTTCCTTATTTTGCTCTTAACAGGTAACACTGGGTGCCTTTCTTGAGAGCACAGAACGAATGAACAGGCTGGAACTATATACAAGGGCTACCTGGAAAGGATCCAGCCATGTAACCATTCTCATATTGACAATGGCTGGATTTTTTCTGGATAGTTCTTGTACACTATATATACACTTTACTTATTTGTTTCCCTTCTGTCCCTTTCCTCTAGAATGCAAGTTCTTTGAAGGAAGGAATTTTAGTTGTTTTGTTCACGATGTATCCCCAATGTTTCAAACAGTGCCACCTGACATATAATATATGCCCAAAAATATTTGTCAGGTGACTGAGTCAATGAACAGATAAATGAATGGGAATGTTGTACACATTGTATTCCCTTCCTGATGAATCACAGAGCACATAATCATACTAAAAGTTTTCAAAAGTCCTACAGAGGGAACCTAGTTAGCATAACATTTTCCAAAAGATTTCTCTATAGAAACTTTCTAAAAATTGTAAGGTGTATTGATCATCCCATGGAACTAGTATTCTGAAGGACACATTATAGGAAATACTTTTCTCAAATGCACAAATTTATGCTAGCAGATAGTCAGGGTTTTAACTCCAAAAAAGCCACCCTAAGCCCCACCAGAGAAGTGTTTCAAAACACTTCATAAATGGGAGCTGGATGTGGATGGTTACCCAAAAGAGCACCTGCTTTGGCTCTGGCCAGCTCTTTGATTTAGAAGCCAAGCAGTTTTGGAGCGAGTGATCAATAGAAATGACAGACTAGAGCTCTGGCCCAGGGAAGAGAAATCACAGGCTTGGTGCCTTTTTAGTAACCATACTGAATATATAGTGTCCCTCCCTAGTTTTTTTGCTTGCACATATCTTGTTCCTCATTGCAAAATGGGGATAACACTAGACACAATAGTAACATATAAGACTGTAAAGCAATGTGAGCTTTGGGGTCAAACATGGGGGTTGAAATTTACCTCTGCTATGTATCAGCTGAGTTCCATTAGGCAAGGTATACTGATTTATTAAGTTTAAGATTCTTCTCCTGCAAGGTGGAAATATTAATACTTATAACTCAGAGTTATTGATAGCCTTGAATGAAATAAGAAAAGTGCCTGTATTCTTAATAAACAATATCTATTATTATTACCTATCAGAATATAAACTTCACAAAGGTGGGATTTTTGTTTGTATTATTTATTGACACATTCCAAACATTTAGAACAATGCCTGTCACAGAGGAAGTACTCAATAAATATTTTTAAAATGTTGAATAAGTAATTATTATTACTAAGTTCTTTTTCAGCTCTTCCTTTTATGAAGATATGAACCTACACAAGAGGAACTTGATCAAGAACAACTTTGTCTTCTTTAAAGAGCACGTTTTACAGGGATGCTGGGATAGCTCAATGGTTAAGTGCTTCCCTTGCAATTGCGAGGTCTGGGGGTCAATTCCTGGCCCTGGCCCGTGCAGACCCATATGCTGAACTGCAGGACAACTGGTAACTGCCAGGATGACTTGGGGATGAAGGTTCTTGCCTCCCATGCAGGAGACCCCCAGGTCAGTTCCTGCCCTGTGCAACCCCCACATCCACTTGTGTGGAATGAAACCATGTCAGAGCTAATGATATACAACTACATCTGGGCCCTCCCCCTTTTCTCTGTCTCTGTCTCTGTCTCTCTCACCTTCTCTCAAACAATAAAATAAATCTTTTAAAAAATAAACTAAAAAGCCCATTTTTTCTCTTTTACCTAGATATTACTCCCAGAAACCAATACACAAGAAACGCAGTACTTAGCTGTATCAGGCCTTGTTTCTCTAACTAGACTGTAACTTCTTAGATGGCAGGAAATGTTTCTTCTTTACTTTTTGGAGGGTATATTTTTGGTCAGCATACTATTTATGGATATTACTTACCTAATTCCTCCACCAAACTTGTGAGCTAGTACAATGACTGGATCATAGGAGGTACCTAACAAGTTTTCACTGAGACAAGGACCCAAGAGAGGAAGAAGGTTTGGTCAGGAGTCCCCATCACCCACATGGAGATAACCCACTGTGGATGAGAAATCAATTATGTTAGGAGTCATATCTTCCTTCTTAAAGAATCCTCTGCCTCCACATATGTAACTTATGAGGTCCTGAACCCCTCCTGTGTTTGTATTGTTTAGTCTCAAAAGAGGCAGCCTAGGAGAATAAGTTTTATAACTATTGTAAGAACATTTGCTATTTCAATTAAAGCCTATTCAGGAAATGCTTCTTAGGTGTCCTCTGCAAGCCAGGTACTGTACTAAGTACTGGCAAAAATGTGGGAGAGAGACAGAAAAAAATAACACATACATGGTCCAACTCCTCAGGAAGCAAATGATCCAACAGTTTCTAGACCATGAGACAAGCATGTTCACAGTAGCTATAATAATAGCAATAATTTACATTATCAAGATGTAACTGTATATCAGACACTATGATATATCTTTATCCTCATAATAATTCTGAGAGTAAAATATTTTTATTATTCAAATTGGACAGAGGAGGAACCTGAGTCATATAGATGTTAAAGAAGTTGCCTCAAACCACAGAGCTATAAATAGTAGAGCTGATAGCCAAACATGCACAAGCTGACTTCAATGCTTGTGTTCCTATAAAAAGTGCTAATAATTAGAAAAAATAATTTGATAACAGAGATTAGTTTTTCTTCTATTCTAGTTTTCTTTGAATCAGAAGGTATTTGTTTTCTCAACTTCTATGGCCACATGCATAGTTATACCCTTTTTTCTGAAGAGGAACTTGAGATACCTGCACTACTCTCATAGAACCATGCATTGCTGGAAATGCCCTTTGTTTAGCGTTCAAGAGAATCCCTTCATTCATCTCAAGTGTGTCAGGGTCACTGGGGGGCTGAGAAGAATCAGGTTTTCTGGGAAGGACTTGGAGGTAGGAACTCAAGAAGACATTCTCAAAGTTGGGAACCAGGAGAGCGTGGCTTCATTCAGCACCATGGACAGAGCTGCCGTCGCCCTCAGGACCCTGGACAGAGAAGCTGGTCAAGCCTGATAAAGCCAAACCAGCGTGCTAAACAACCTTTTTCCTCTCGTCAGCTAGACCTCACTCAGTCAGTTGAATTTAGTCATTCCTGAATCTTAGAAACAGAGGTACAGGGAGTGAATATCTTTTTAAGGGTGATAATAACGGGGAGAGATAAGATTTTTAGGTGAGGAGGATTATATAAATTCAAATAGCTTTGGTTGATTTTCTCGGAGAACTCTTGTAAAATCTAAATTAGAGTCCTCAGTTGGGAGCAGGGGATTACTAAAGATATTTGTTAATTGTAAGTATTTTTTATGCTGAGTAGCAAAGGATCACAGTTGTCCTTTTTGCCTCTTCTCCCCCATCGCTTACACTTAAGTTTTAGTCTCTTGGAGAGCACTCCTTGTATGAAAGAGAATCTCTCCACAGCCCTTCGCTCTCCTCACATTTTACCCCCCACTACCCTCTCTCATCCCCTTTCACCTTCTCAAATATACACACAGGATGAACAGCACAAGAGGTTCTGCACACTTGGTGGAGAAGATTGAATTCAGAGCAAGCAGATGCCCCCGAAAGCAGGCTCTGTCCCTTTAAATGGGTTGTAACGGTGGGGGAGGGGAACTGGCCGGAGCTGGCATTGTCCAGTTTGAACTGAGCACCGGAAGTGAAGGGGCAGGGCCAGGGCCCTGCGCTGAGCCCCAGGCCATTGTCCATCTCCGACCAGGGCACTAGCTACCTCCCTGGCCAACACTCTTTATCTCCTAGAAAGGAAAGTTGCTTCCTAAAATGAGGAGAGTCCCTACTCCAGTTCTCCCATCAACCCCACTGTGGGGAAAGGAGAACACTTTAGGATGGGACTCTAAACTGAGGAGGGTCTGTGAACCTGAGTGCCCGGGGAACTGAAGGAAATGCCTGGACCCACCGACCCACCTAGTCCCTCTCCCAGCAGCGGATAGGGGACAGGATGGGGGTAGGGGCAGGATGAGGACAGCTGGTGGAGAGAGGAACGCACTCCAAACCTCTTTGGGTTCCTCCTGCTCTCCTACAACGCTCCACGTGGGGTCAGTTTTAGACACAGATTTGGAAGGAAAGAAGGAAGGATTCTTTACACAAAATCAATTAGGAGCGCTCTGAGAGATCTAGTAAATGAGTTACTCCGTCGGTAACTCAGGAAGGCAGAGACATTCAGTTAGTCAGGGACAGACTTTGAGAGGCAGCGCCCTGGTCTGGCTGGATTGGAAATCAGCCCTGGCTGGTCTCCAGCCTCCCCCCTGCTTCCCCATCCCAGGCTTCCTAGTGTCCTGAACTCCAGGTCTATCTAAGCACACGGGGGTGGGGGGTGAGAGCGGGTCAGCGCGGAGCAGCCGGGTCAGCTCCGAGGCCTGAAGGGGAAGGAGGGGGAGGGGCGCGGAAGGGTTGGGGGAGGGGGAGGGCTCATCCATTTCTCCCTTGACAGGTGGTTTGTGTCTCTGATTGGCCAGCGCTGCCAGGCTCACACCTCCCTCCCCCAACTCTCTGGAATGTATAATTATCTGCGCGGGGGGTGGGGTGGTGTGTGAGTGCGTGTGGGAGCAGTCACGTGGTTTTAAAACTACCCCCCCACAGGCCCCCCACCTGTATACTGCTTTGGGGACCCCCCAATGAGTCCTTAAAGTGCAGGATTCCATATTCAGGGGTACTCAAGACTTCTAAGGCTGACAGTTTCCATCTCCACTTGTGTATGTGGGGAGGGGGTGTCAAACCTCAAGGTTCTGAGAAGGGACACCCCAGAGGTGTCAGAGACCGCAGTAGTGGGGGAGGGCAGGAGCTGGAGCTGGAGGGAAAGGGAGGGGAAAGAAGAGGGAGGAGAGGGGAGGGGGCTGCCCACAGGGGGTTGGGTCATTGTCTTTTAGAATTTGGGAGCCTTTGAAAAGCCGTGGGCCCTCCCACCGCTATTGTGCTGGGGAAGATGTAGCAGCCTCTTCTCTGAGCCACCCCTTTGCCTCCGGACTTCTCTGGGCCAGCAGCCGCCTGACCTGCGCCCCGGGCCCGCGGGCTTAGCAGACTACCATGGGCTCTGTGTCAAACCAGCAGTTTGCAGGTTCGAGCTCGGGACTTATTGGGGACACCCTAGGCTGCAGGGGCGCCCAGGAGCCACATAAAAGGGAGGTGGGAAAATGTTGCCCAGGTTGGCCTAAGGACCCCCAAGTCTGGGCGGCCTCCTGCTTCAGGGGGCCATCTCTGGAGCAAAGAAACCCGGTGTCCCAGCGGCGTGTACACTAAGGCTACGAGGGCTGGGGGAGAGAAGAGGAGGGGCCTGTCCGGTGGTCTGTCCCCGGGCAACGTGTGGGAAGAGGAGCAAAGAGCAAAACTTTAGGGGCACCACTGGCCTCTCACTGTAAGCTCAGGGAGCGCGGGAGGCAGCCGGGACAGGGCTTTAATCGCCGGCGGCTTGGTAGCTGCAGCCTCTTGAGTGTTCACTCGCGGGCCGGGCACTTGGGTCTCCCTGTTGGGCCGCTGAGAGGGTCCTCCAACTCCGCGGACCCCCAGCTGAGCGCCCTCCCAATCTCCAGGTGGCTGCGCTAAGGCGCCGGAGGAGGCGCCGGAGGACGCGGCCCGGGCGGCAGAAGAGCCCCAGCTGCTGCACGGTGCCGGCATCTGCAAGTGGTTCAACGTGCGCATGGGGTTCGGCTTCCTGTCCATGACCGCCCGCGCCGGGGTCGCGCTCGATCCTCCGGTGGACGTCTTTGTGCACCAGGTGAGACGATTCTGGTAACTTTTGGGGAAGGGGATGTTGGCGCGCATATCCAAGGGTGGGCAGACGGACTCGGCTATTGGATTGAGGGAGATCAAAAGCCCTCGTTGTGCGTTTCACTCTTCACGGTGGCACCCCAGTTCTGGTGTGCATTTACTCCAAGGGGACTAGAGTGAGGGGCAGAGCCAATTATCGGCACCTCCCACCCCTTTCCGGGAACCCCTCTGGCTTACCACGTGTCTGTTACCTCTTTCCTCTTGGAAGAGGGCAGGGAGGTGACCCCATGTGGCAGAAACTAAGGTTGTATTGTGCTTGCCAGTGGGGGTAGGGCGAGCTGGCCCGCCAGGGAAGCACATGCCGGGCCATAGCAGGGCCCTGAGGGCCCAGAGCTTTTCACTAACATGTGAATGGAGCTCCGGGGCGGGAGGGGGAAGGAAAATGCTCGGGATCCAACAAGGGTAAAGCCGGGCCTCCTCACCCAAGGTGGTCACCCAAAACTCAAGCTCTGGGCCCTCTGTAGGTTTGGCAAACTCTTGAAAGATCTGTTTGGGGGCTTGAAAGCTCCTTGAAGGGCCCCATCTCAGGCACTCAGTTGACCCAATGGGCTTTTGCTATTCAGTTCCTACCAGGAAGGAACACCTCAGGAGCCCAGGCCTTAGATTACTGAACCAGGCTGGGAATGAGTAGGTTGCAACGCCCAAGTTCTCAGTTAAAGCAAGGCAGCACAGTGGGGGTGAAATTCAGTGTCACAGGGCAGGGAATGGGAGGGGGTGGCTAGTCTCTGGACTTATTCTCCTCAGTTTGGCATTTATGGCCCCAGACAGCCATTCATTGCTGTCCCAACATTCCCCGCCTCAAACAAGGAGCCAAAGACTTCATGCTGCCCTCTTCCCTGGCCTCCCCTTACTCTTACCCCTTCCTGAATATCTTGGAAGTGTTCTGGTGGTTCTGGGACACCAGCCACCCATAACAACCATGTAAAGGAAGTCACTGCCTGTGACCCCTCCACCTTTGGAGGTTTGGGATTGGACCCGGGAAGGAGAGATTGCTAATCCCAGGCCAAGTAGGTTGGCACACAGGCCGGGCAGGGAGGGGTTACTTTGAGGAGTTTGTTCTCTGGGATCCATGGGGGAGGGGAAAGGATGTGGGGATTAAGGGTTGGAGCCTGAGGGATGGTGTTCTGGAGGGGGAGGGGTTGTGAAGAGATGCTGGGTGGACTGGTTGGAGGCCCTCAGTGAGGACATGGAATGGGGAGAACATGGGAGATGGATGATGCAGGGAGGTGGAAACTCCCCCCAGTTAGTGTTGGGGACTTGATGTCACTGGGCTCTTGCACATCTGCCAGAAGGATATGCCGCAGGATGCCTACCTACCTACCCCTCTTTTGTTGCACCAATTCTTACCCTCCACCCCATCAACTAGTTCTGGCTGGTGACTTTGCCCCCTTTCTTGTCTCATTTACATAAGTGAATGATAACCCACAGGAAGTAATTGTGGGAGAAAGAAGGGAATTGGCTTCTTTGGATCTATTAAATCACTTTATGACAGGAACCAGCTTTGAATGGCCCTCCTCAGCAGGGTGGCCAGCTTTCCCACTCTCCCATTTATCTGATCACAAGATTAAAATCTCTCCTGGTCTGGAGATGGACTGGACAGTTTCCACAATTTTGGGAGGCTTGGAATAAGAGTCTGACTCAACATTTTTTTGTCTCCATTTCTAAGGTTGCTAAATAGGGAAGAGCTGAGGGGGACATAGCTCCTTATCATCTGGGGTTCCTTGGTAATGAAGGGGAGGAAGAAACTTGACCCTAAAGGTTCTTTTGGTTGGTCTAATCAAATAGAAATTAGAGAGCAAGAGAAAATAACCAAATTTAATACATACATGTGTGGGAACTCTGCATACATGAGACAGATCCCCACATGCACAAGAGGTTCAGAGAATGGATACATAAGACATCCTGAGCTCCGGGAGAGGTAAAGTGCCTTGGGGGCTTCAAAGGGTCATCACAGGATAAACCAGAAGAGCAGATGTTTAGTTACTAGAAGTTTGCCCTGCCCTATAGAGGTCAAAAGAGGTTATCTGATAATGTCTTATTATAGGCAGGGCCTTGATTCAAGTTCTGGTAGTTAAGGAAGGGGCAGAAGTTTCTTTTGAGCCCACAGCTAAACCTACCTTTATATAAAAAACCCCACATACCACAGAAGTACATCTTGGGGTGACTAGTTCTGAACCCTCACAGTGATAATCAAATCCCAAGGAAGGTTTTCCTGAGCAAATAGATCTGTGCTTCAGTGCGCTTAACCTTAGGATCAAAAGCAATTGGAAATATTGGGCAACATAGAGGCAAGCAGGGACCTTCAGTTTGGTGAGTGGAGCCCCACAGCTGTTTCAGGTGGCTTACTTAAGGGATAATCTGGACTTTGAGGTCCTGGAATGTCCAGGGAAATTCCATAGTTGAGTTACCAGAAGAGAGTTGAGCTGGGATAAGGAATCAATAATTTGTTAAGATCAGGGGAAGCCGGGATGGCTCAGTGAGTTAGGCGCTCACTTTGCAGCGCCGGGGACCGGAGATCGAATCCCGGCCCCGGCCTGTGCGGAACCATGTGCTGAACTGGGAGCTCCCCCAGTTCAGTTCTCTCTGTGTCTCTGTATCTCTCTCTCTCTCTCTCTCTCTCTCTCTCTGTCTCTCTCTCTCCCTCCTCTGTCAAAATAAATAAATACATTAAAAAAAAAAAAAAAGATCAACAGTCACAGAGGACAATGAACTGAGTCTTAACTGTTCTTGATAACACTTCTGGGCTTGGGTTAATCCTCAATACCTTACCAGTAAGCTAGGGTAGTGATCCCAGTCCTTGCACTTGAGAAATTTGAAATACCGCTCTGGAAATATAAAGTAGCGGAATTAAGTAGATGCAGGATGACCCCTAAAAGTTGTCCTGGGGAGGAAAGTGTTCCCAAAGTGGTGAGAGAGTAAGACATTTTCTCTTTAAGAAAAACTTCCCCTTTGGCTGTAGGTGGTGGGCACCTTGCAGTTGCGGGGTACAGGTGGTGAGGATAATTGTCCTAAGAAAACAGCAGCCAGAGAAGAGGTCAGGGAACCCCTTCCTAAGTAGTGAGGAAGGGGGAAAAGCAATTTAACATTTTATTTTCCCTTCCCAGGTGGACCTATTTGTTCCCAATACTGTTTACTACTGTTATGCTCCCTCTCCATGCCCCTAAGTGTGGATGAGTGGGAAAGAAAACCCACCCCTAGCCTTAAGAAAGTAGATGGATGGATAGATAGATAGATAAAAGGGATTTCTCTGACAATCCTTTTACTCAGCTACTAGTCTTCCAGATCTAGAATTCTCTACCTGTCCCTGGGCTTAGGAGAATTTAAGAATCATAATGGCATACAGCCAGCCCTTAAACCAAGGTTTTTTTCAGCCTTAGCACTATTGACATATTTTGAGCAGGATAATTCCTCTTTATAGGCGTCCTTTAGTTGTGACAACCAAAAATGTCTCCAGACATTCCCAAATACTCTGGGAGGCAAAATCACCCCACTTGCGAAAACATGGTTATACAGGGATGACTGGAGCAAGAAAAAGCTAAACCTCAATTTCTTGAGATTCTGAATTCGCCACGGCCATTTAAAGAGTTTTGAATTAACTCATGTTTACTGTGGTTTAATTCCCGACTTTCCAAAGTGTGAAAGTGAGAATGAGGCTCCCTGCTTTCCTCCTACCACTTTTCAGATCCCAAATAGTTTTAAGATGGCTTTTGCTAAAATGCTGAATTTGAAGGCAAAAAAAAAAAAAAGGACCCGAATTTAACCAAGAGACCAACTTTGGATTAGGAGGAAAAATTTTAAATACTGAGAAACTCTTGAAATTGCTGAAGCCACATGGCCTGCCGTTTTTTTGTTTGTTTGTTTGTTTTAAGATAAGTGGTAGTGGCTAGAGCAACCTCAGGCAGGGTCTAAGTTAGGACCCTTGGGTTGGGAGCAGGGAGGGGAGAATGTAAAGTGATCTTTTCCACCTGGTTTATAACCTTACTAGTCCCTCTGATTACTCATCTCATGTCTAGTTAGTGATGTACTTGTTTTATCCCCTCTCCTAATTAAGCTGTAAGTTTTTTGAAGACTAGTTGTCTGGGTAGTGTTCTAGTACTCAGATGGTAGGCTAAAGGAATGAATGTGAAGAAGGAAGGGGGCTCTTGAGGAATGAGGAATACCTGAAGAACATCAAGTCCTTGTCAGCAGCTGTCTGCTGATGAGATGGGGAGGGAATGTTAAGTGGTAACTTTAGGAAAGTTGGCAGAGAACTAACTACCTGGGTTAGTTTGAGCATTATGGGATCTTCTTGGGTCCTTCCGCCCCCCCCCCCCCTTTTTCCCCGTTCTTTTTTTTTTTTTTTTTTTTTTTCTGAGGAGGTATGCTTTCTAGACAAAAAATGTCCCAAATAAAGGCTGTACCATCATCCTGAGCAAAGCTTTTGCTATGAGAAACTTAACTTATGCTTTGTATTTGGTGACATGACTATTTGCCCCTGTAAGTCATTTTCAGTGACTTCCCCTAGGCAAGGTAGTTTCTGGTACATTCCTAATCAAATTTAACACGCCTCATTTTTCTGGGGTTCTCTGTCTTATTTTTTTGTTTTTGTTTTTTTAATTTGGGGCAAAACTTCCCTAGGCCAAACTTCCACCTCTCCCTTCTTCCTGTGGGCATGAATAGTAATTGCTCTGTGTTAAGGTCAAAGGAGATGGGGGTGGAGGAAGAGAAAACTTTCAAGAGTAGTACATAATTAATACAGGCTAATTTAAAATTATCTCAGCTTGGAGTTAATTTAATTCAGACAGGAAATTAAAGTCCAAGTAAATGGCTTTTGTAAACAGAAGAACAACAGGCTTAAAACTTTGGGTGGGGGGGCAGGGTGAGGAATAAGCACCCCATTATAGGAACCCACCTTGGGAATGGGTCTTTATCAGAGTTCAGTCCCCTTGAAACTCCATCTTCCTTAGAACAGTGATGTCCATCCAAAGGAGCTAGGGAGATGGGTCTAGATCAAGCTTGTCCAACCTCATGGCCCAGGACCTTTGAATGCGGCCTGGCACAAATAGGTAAGCTGTCTCAAAACAGGAGATATGTTTGCATTTTTTTTTTTTTTTTAGTTTATCAGTTATCATTAGTATATTTTATGTGTGGACCAAGACAATTCTTCTTCCACAGTGGCCCAGGGAAGCCAAAAGGTTGGACACCCCTGGTCTAGATGAACACTCGTTTACAGTTCTGAACCAGGCAGCTCCTTCCTGCCTTGTGCTGCCAGCTCCCTCTGGCTGCCTTTGTGCAGACCTGCTGATGAGCAGCACCATCTGGTGGAGAGCTCTGGGCAAGAGCTGGTGGTTCTGGTCAAACCTCTTTCCCCCTCCTCCCTGTAAACTGCTTCCTAGAAGAACCAATTGTTTTTAGACCCATCAAACCCTCTATTTTCAGGACATCTCAGGACTGAGTCATTAAAATTAATTTCACCTGTTGGTTTTTGTTTGTTTGTTTTTTTAATATGGCTTTTGGAAAGTCTTAAAATGTCTATGTGACTTGCATTCTATCACAGAGCACTGGCTAGTCAGGTAGCTGCATTCAACCCAGCTCTGCCTCACTATAAATTTGAACAAGGTGTTTGTTTAACCCTTTTGCCTCCATGACCTCAGCTATAACAATGAGAGGGTCATAAGTTCTACCTCACAGGCTTGGTGTGAGAATTTACATGTGTTACAACATGTAAAGTGCTTAAGCACCGTCTAGCTTATAGTAAGCATTAGAAATATTAGGAATTTTGGATAGTAGAGAACTTAGTTTATTCCACAAATCTGTGCACTGCTAGGCATCTGGAACTGAGGGTATAGACATATACTAGGTTGTTCAGCTGGAATGGCCCTGGATGTTGCAGAAAGCTGGGAACCCCAGCTTTGATCCCTGTGACCAAAGGGAGTATCCTGAAATCCTGACTGCCACTTCTGTAGAAAGGAGCAGTGTGACAAGAAAGGGCTCTTTTAGTGCCAGCAGGGACTTAAGTCTGATCCCCTGCTTTTACTAATGATTAAAGAACCAGAGCTTATCCAACTTTCATAGAACAAGATGAGGGAAACTCAGGTTCGTATGAGTTCTTTATTCCACATTCCCTGAGTGACCCCTAAGATCTCTTCAGTCTCTAAACTTATAAAGGCATGTTGATGCTGGGATGGGAGTACTTGATGTGGGGGAAGATTGGTTAGGCGGTGGTGAGGTATGAAGGGAGCAGAAGTCCTTCCCTGCCTTCCAAAAATAAAAAACAATAAAAAAAATAACAAAGCCTTCTGAAAGGCATTTTTTGGCAGTTCGATCAAATGCCGTCTTCTCCTAAGCAGTAGGGCCCCCACCATAGGCTGCCCATTCTCCTTCCTTGAACAAATTTGGAAAGGAAGATGGGAGGAGACCTGTCTCTCCCATCACCTTTAAAATAATTTATCTGAATAAGTAGCCCTAATTCAAGTTTCTTTGAAAAGAATTTGACTGAAGGCACTGTAGCAGAGGATCAAATCCTGTTTAATTCCACCCCTGGAAGCATGGGATGGCAGGTCAGAGAAAAGGAAAGATGGCTGCTGGCAGTGACTGGCAGGGCTGGACTGGGGAAGAAAGGTGTCTATCCACCTCTCTCCATTGCTCACGCAGTTACCATAACCCCACCATGAAGAGGAAGGAAGGTACTGATGGATGTGAAGGGGGGTTGCGGGAATCTGCAGCCTCTGGAACTCCAGGAATCTGACCACCAGAACCAACCAGTGTCAACTCTTTGTTTCCTGGGCCTGGAGACTATTGGGGGAGCTCAAGCCTTGCCCCTCCCCCCAAATCCTTTTCTTTTTTGGAGGGGATGGGGAGAGGGGCGGGGCCCTGCTTTGTGTGTGGTTGGGGGTGGTAACGAGAATTTCTGGCTTTCTGATGCAGGCCCTGTAAGGCTGGCTCAGTGGGGCTGCATGCTGATTACCTATCTGATAAGAGAGGAATTCAAACTATGTGTTTTAGGAAGGGGCAGGGTTGGGGGCAGGGAGCACACCTAGAGACCACCAGTCTAAATCTTGACAGGTTATGGTGAGGTTCCTGCAGGGATCTGTGTGGGTGGTGGTGTTGTTTTAACTCTGAAAGTCTTAAACAGACAGGGTGGGTGACCTGAGAAGACTAGTTAATTTCACATTGTTCCCCATTTATATTATCCTCTTGTTCTCACAGTAAGCCTACAAGGTGTAAAGAGAGTGTTGTTCTCAGTAAACTAGAGCTCAGAGGGGTTATTTTTCTGAGTTTTCACTTCTATTTAGTGATAAAAACCAGACTTAGATTTCTGAATCTCGTGACACTTGGTTCCCACTGTTGCCATCGGAGGAGGTTGATGATAATTGCCACTCATTGAGGATTTAATGTGTGGCAGGCTATGTGTTAATTACTTTCCATGCATAAAACCTTACAGCGCCACCATAAACTTAGTATTTACTCCCATTTTGAAGGTTAGTGTAGAAAGGAGGGAACAAGCCCTCAGACTCCAAGCCCTTATTCTTGTTTTTTTAAATTGTTTTTGGCAGAGATAGGGGAGGGCCCAGAGCAGTCTCCATAGTTGTACATCACTAGTTTTTTGATATCGTTTCACTCTACAGGTGCAAGCCCTTGCTTTTAATCACTGTGCTGAATCACAGCTATACCTGGGGGTGTCCCAGCTTGGGAGCCCACTAGGCAGATGGGAAAAGCTAGTATTTCTGGGTCAAGAATGCTCTCATTTCAGCTCTTCCCTTGCTCCCTGACTCATTGGCTTGTCCCAACTCAGTAAGAGACAAATCAAATCTAACTTAGATTCAGAATAGTACAACTAAATAACAAGGAGGGAGGAGGAGGCTTGTACCTTTGTGCAGTGTTTTTATTTCCTGCTTTAATGCCCTTCTCATACCTCAGCACTGGAGAGGGGTCTCCCTGGGGTGTTCCAGTGGGAATAAAAAGAAGTGAAAGGATACCATTAGAGCTTTAACTTGCTGTTAGCCCATTCTCTGAAGGATCAGAGGCCCAGAAGTGAATGACTGACCAAAGTCATGCAGCCAGAGCTGGGCAGAGCCAGCATTTCAGGAACCAGGATAGGTCTGGCACCTGAGCCTGTGTTCCTAACCAATGACCTCTGTGGAAGTTTCGTCTTAAACAATACCACCTCAGTTAAACAAAAATATAAGTGACTGGGGAATTGGGGATCCCAGGTGGCTAAAGAGCATGTTTCACCCAAGACCCAGTTTGAAATAGTCACCACCACCATCACCAGCATAAAATACTCCTGCTGCTTGCTTATTCATGGCCTCTCGAGCCCAGGACTAGGTGCACAGTGATACCTTTTGCTTCTCTGAACCCTGTTTTCTACAATGACTACCTTTTTTTCCCCTAAGATTTATTTTTATTGTCGTTGAGAGAGAGATAGAGAGAGGGAAGGACCTAGAGCAGTCTCCATAGTCATACGCCATTAGTTTCGATATAATTTCACTTCACAAGTGGGTACAGGGCTGAGCAGGGCAGGAACCAGGCCAGGGGCATCCTGTATGGGGGCATGCCCCATGAGCCAGGGGCCGCCCACATGGGAAGCTCGCTCCAGCAAGAAATGAACTGGGGGCACACCCCAGTTTAGCATATGGGCCAGCACAGGCCAGGGCCCAGATTTGATCCTCGGACCCTGGGGCTGCAAGGCCGAGCACTCAACCCACTGAGCCATCCCAGCTTCCCCAATGACTACCCCTTTTTGACATTTGATGATGCTTTACTATAATGGGAGGAAGCTATAATGAAGTCTATTCTGGGTAGGGCCTGGGAGGGGCTGTCACCTCCAATAATGTGTTGTTGCAGTAAGTGTCAAAGTGAAATGGACTGTGAGCTTCAAATCAGGAGCCTTGGGTTCTTCTGGCACTGGCTTTGCCACACAGCTAGCTGTTTTTGAAGGCTGCTAGTCTCTTCTTTGCAAGAGTCAGTATTTTGAAATTTTAGTACAAGCACGCAGTGTTTTTTATTTATTTATTTATTTATTTATTTGACAGAGAGATAGAGAGAGAGAGACAGAGACAGAGACAGAACTGAACTGGGGGCACTCCCCAGTTCAGCACATGGGACCGCAAGGGCCGGGGCCGGGATTCGATCCTTGGTCCCTGGCGCTGCAAAGTGAGCACTTAACCCACTGAGCCATCCCAGCTTCCCCAGCATGTAGTGTTTTAATGGGATTGTTCCACACATGCTAAACCATTTTTTCCTTTAACAACATAATCTAATCATTTTCCTAAGTCAAATAATTAAAATC